>VZRO01002158.1:0-87342 GCA_013397915.1 Daphoenositta chrysoptera | reverse complement strand
TCCTGCTGGGAGCTCTCATTTACAATTTCTTCTTTGATCCTTTTTCCTTAGGTTTTTGATGATGTGTCTTTTTTTTTTTTCCATATTCCACATGTTTCCTGAAGGAAAAGGAAGAGGATGTTATGGACATAGAATAATTTGGCATGCTAATAATAAACAAGAGTAGGCACTGAGGTCAAATGCCAGAGACTTGGAAAAGCAATAGAGAGTTTGCCTGAGGAATGAGACTTTTTAAATATATGATAAGGATTTCTTTGTTTAGGAAAGAACTGCTCATGCAAGACTGCCTCTGTTTCTTACAGCATCCCTGCTGGAGTTGTACAATACCAGATACTGCACAGATGTTGTGAACTACATGGGTCAATTGTGGCTATGGTGGTTGGGATTTCCAATGAACAAAGACCAGGTGGTAACGCTTTTCAAAACTTTCATCAACATGAAAGAGGACTGAATGAGAAGAAAGAATAGGTTATCTGGGAAACACATGGTTGACCAGATACATCATACAACTTTTTTTTTCTTTTTTTGACTAAAAGCCAGAAATAATTCCTTTTTTATGCAAGCCTGAATTCCTTCTTTACTCACTAGTGTTTGCTGTGTTTGATGTGAAATGGTCAAGCAAATTGTGTAAAAGTTACTAGTACTAAAGATTTTTCTTTATCTACTGCACAGTCGAAATCTGTTCATTTTCTATCTTCACTTATAATAATAATCCTTGTATTGCATTAGACTCTCTCCTATGAAGACATTAGCTTGTAATTAGGTTTTTCTACAAAAATCTCACTATATTTAAGTAAATATGGGCCAGCTGTATCTTATTTAAACTTTTTAGGTATTTCAAGTAAACATGAATCTATCAACCTGAACAAAATATGTGAATATTTTATTTTTCTACTTTCATTTAAATTAACTAACTTAGTTTAGAATTTACTGTACTAAGCAAAATAATAGTTATTTGAAGGACAAGATTACCTTAAGCAAAAATACTACCACTGAATATACTTATGATTAAGTCTTTCAAAAAAGCTGTTTCAGCTCAATTTAGAGGTATACTACATGCCATGGGAATAAAAATATTAAATAAAACCAAAAGATCTCTGGACTTCAGAAAAATCTTCAGAAGACACAAAGAAAAGAGTGCATGATATATGAGAAAAAAAAAAAAGGGACTGTGAAAAGTAAGATCAAAGTTAAAATTCTTTCTCCCTCTCTTTTTGAGCCTTGTTCCTATGCCAGGAAAAATAAAATGTTATTTCCAAAATAGCAAAAATAAACCCAAAAATTTAACATAAGAAAGGGGATTACTTGTAACTAATGTGAGGTTTGAGTGCAGTGGTCAAGAATATAAAGAAAACAACATATTTATGTTCTTTTCAGAGTTTTCTACCTGGATTTATTAGCATTAGTACCTAATGCATTTTTATACTGCTGTCAGGTTTTGACTGTCCTGAAATAAATAAAGCTACACTGATGTCACTGCTGGGAGATTTTGAGCACTGTTCTCTTTGACTTGGAAAGTGAAAGGCACAGCCATATATTTCATAGAATGTATGCTCCCTTCTGAGCATTTTTTACAACCTAAGATAAAATAAATTTTTAAGTGTGAGTTTCTCACCAAAACGTGCCTACTGTTGATTTGAAGATACTGCAGATAATTTAAACCCTTATACAATAAGATATAAATAGATTTTCCAGATGTCATTCATTTTCAGTGCTGGCAGTGACGTTGCCTCTCTTTTCTTTTAGCACATCTTTCCTTTCTCTCTTCTTTCTGCTTTCTTTTTAAAGGCAATATTTCTTCTGTCATTTTTAATCTCCAGTGTGCACCATGCAAAATAGGAAAAAATCTAATTAACCAAGTATTGAAATACATTGCTCAAGGGAGAAAAAAATAACCCATTACCACTAAGAAGAAATCATCAAGTCACAAAAGTTTTGTAGAGAAAAAGAAAATATTGCAAAGAAGGCACCCAAAAAAATGTAAGACTGTTCCTCAGTGTTCACCTAATGCCAATCCCCTGCCTTGCCTGTAAATGTCTTTGTCAGCAGCACGTGTTTGGTGCCTGCCAGGTCTCTGCCCTTCCTCCTCCCCTGCTTCCAGACACTGCTGGGACACAGGATCTGGGCTTGCTATGGTCTGATTCACCAAGATATGTTGAACATGCAGTCTGATATATTTTGTGCTAATCCATCTGTATGTGTTCGTCCACCTGTGATGATCTTCAGCACACAAACTACCAATTTTCCTCCACATTTCTCTTTATGATAGTATTTATTTTTATTTTTCATAAATAATAATTTTCTTTGATAAATACTATTGCTTTGGATCATCTTATGTTTTCTATAAAAGTTACATTTATATATATATGTATTTGGGTTTATAGTTTCATTTTTACAGGTTTGAAGAACATAGAAAGTAGGTCTGATGTCTGGCCTAGCAGATTAGATCACTTGGGACCTGAACTATGTCTTACTTTCTTAGTTCTTGTGATATAAGTGTCAACATGGTTGGTGAAGGCTTAGTGTAACATTTTGCCATAGCAATGCAAAAAAGGCAATTGTTTTTGACTTTCAAATCTGTGGCACCAGCAAATATGGCAGAAGTGTCACGATTCGTTCTAATTTCTTCTAAACAAAGGTTCATAAGCTGGATCTTTGAAAGATTTTTATTTTTTTAATTTTAGGTCTTAATTCAGATCTTTCTTACAAAAACCAGCAGTCAGAATAGGCTTCTTAGGAAAAACAAGCAGCTCTGCATTTTTCCAACTTACTTTCTGTTTTGTTTGTTGTCATACAGATTTTTTATAGGAAGTTAGAAGCAATGTTATTTGTATAAAACCAAATGTTTGTAAGGAAAGTCACTGGTAAGGGAGAGAGATCTGTATAGTGATGCGGCCTCTTACCTGTCACGTTCACAAGCAAATGTCACAGGGACCAGTGCTCAAGTTTCTCCCAGTCCAAAATTGGCTTAAGAATCTGAAATAAATATTCTAAGACGGGTCCAAAGTATACAAACTTCTTTCTTTCATAATTCTTCACCTGTCAAGGATTCTTTGTATAACATGGTGTTAAGGTTTTTGGGCATTCAAGGTCATAGCAAAGTCTGCAGAAGGTGCAAGGCTGTATCATGGTGCTGGTATTACGGTAAGTCTTTGCAAAGTGAGGCATTTGCAAAGGCTGAGTGATCAAATAAGTCTAAATATGGGTAAAATAGGTCAAGAAGTAGAAAAAAAAAGCCTCCAATAACTTCTACAGAATTTATACGTGTACCTTTCCTAAGTGTGTATGCTTAAGACTAAACTGACTTAGTGGCAGAAGTCCTTGGGAAGTGTATCGTAAAATTCATGGGTGAAAGGATTCTACCAAGTGTTACAGGCTTTAGATGTACAGATTCTGAAAGCTGGGAATGAAAATGGTAATTAAGCTTTACTTAGCCTCATTGCTAGCACTGCCTTCTGTCCTTATCCCTGTTTTATGGGGATTGCTGCCTGGGAGGGAGCAGGGGGAGTTGGTTATTCTGGAATGATTCAGCTCTTTTTACCTGTTTGTGTCTCTGCTGGTGGCAGAGGTGCTGTCAGATGCTGCTGAGAGCAGCTGAAAGGTCAGTGCAGGCACAGGCTCGCCTGGGCTGGGGCAAGAGCAAGTCCAGGGCTCTTTGGGAATATGGCATTTCCTAAAAGCACTTTTCCAGGGTGTATACACTCATATTTCTGCTCAGGAGATTGCACTAAAATGGGAGCCTGGATACAGTTTACCACTTAGTCCAAATAAAAGAGTCATATCCCCAGGTTCTGTATGCTCTCTGCTTTATCTTGCCTTGGATCTGTCCCTGAAGCAACCCCAATTTCAGCCCTTAGGAAAGCCTGGAGAAAACAGATCCCCTTGGCTTTGCCTCAAGACCAAAAACTGTGCTGCAGTCTTAGCTGGTGAAAACAACCCTTTTGGTTTTTTTGTTTTTTTTTTTTTTTTTTTTAACCAAGAGCTTTAGCACCTTTTCTTTGCTGTCTCTTCTCCCTCCTCTGAGTCTGCTAAGGGTCTCTGTAATTTTTTTTCCTCTTTTCTCAACTGGGCAATTTTCTGTTCAAGCAAATCATAACCCAGTTGAGTTGAAAGAAAAAGCAATTTATAGGCTTGAAAGTGTGACTCTTTCCAGCCCCCAGGTGCTGTCAAAACAGCCAGGAGGTATATTGGGACATGGGGTGGAATAGAAAATGCTCTAATAAATTTAGCTGTGATTACTAAAAAGAAATCCTGTGCTTATGCCTGCAGAGGCATTAAGTTTTCAGAGATAATTCTTTTTTTTTAAAAAAAGGAGACATTTTCTTTATCTGAAAGAATAGGATTTGCCCAAGTAAGAGGATTTGCTAAAGACTATGTTAATTTATTTGTTTTCACTCAGTAGTGTCATTATATTGCCTACCATATTTGCATATTTCTGTTGCATACCTTTCAGGGGATTTTGCACAAATTAAAGAGGAGCTATGTGTGTGTTATTGTTTTGGAAGTTCTGTCACTGAGAGGACTGTATAAATGGGAATTCATTAGAATATGAGTGGATACTGTTATTATATTCTGCAATATGAACTCAGCAAACTGGGGCCACCCACCTGTAATCCTTCCCAGTTTAGGCTGTGACTGCAGAATGAAAAAGAGCTGGATTTAGCAAGTCATTAAAAATGAGTTGGGGTAGGGGTTTGTGACCCTGGTTCATTCCACTCATTCAAAACCAAACTACTTCGCCCCCCAAAATCTTCATGCAGAAACCCATGGAACATAAAAATAAAAGTACATTTCTAACTCTTAGAGTTTTGTGTAGCATATGCTGTAAGTGTGTTTCTAACTCTGCAGGATTGCCCTGGAGTAATTTTTTGGTTGAGGGAACTACAGAAGTTTCCCAGCAGTAAGGTGAGGCACTCCAGCCATAGTCCAAATAAATATTCAGAGATAATTCCAGGCTTGATTGTTTCACTTCTGATTTTTTATTCAGGAGAAAATGTGCTCTCTTTGACATGATCGTTCTCTCCAAGTATCCAGGATATTGAGTAGAAATTCACAGTGGGAACTCTGAATACTTTCAGTTTACCCCTGGAGCTACCTGAGGCTCTCCAGCAACTGTAGGAAAACCCAGGAGACAGCAGCAAGCTAGTGAGAAGTTCATGGTTTTCCTTTGTTCTCCCATCTCATACTGCATCCCCAGGGACTCACCTTCATGTCTGAATATCATCTTTACATTTCTGTTTACCTCTTGTAATAATTTATAGGTTCCAACCTGTTCCCGGTCAAGAAAGATGCTTGGCTTCTGATCGTTACCTCAGATTTCTGCAAAACAAGGTGCCATATAAACTACAGCAAAAAAAGAAAGGAGAAAACTAGTCCCCCAACACAGAGAAATACCTGTGAAATACCTGGAATTTTTCAGGGTTCGTTGCTGGGGTTTTTTTTGTTTGTTTGTTTGTTTGGTGTTTTTTGGTTGTTTTGGGGTTTCTTTGTGGTTTTGGTGGTGTTTTTTTTGTTGTTGGTCTTGGGAGTTTTTTTTAACCTTTGCCTCTGCAGCTTGGTGTGATTGTGTGGTGATGACTATAGTTCATAGCCAGTTCATGCTAAATCCATCCCAAGGAGCAGTGCAGAAATGCTTGTTCCAATTTAAGACCACTATTGGTTGCTACTGTCTATCACTGGTAGAAGTAATTTTCTGTGCACAGGAATACATGAAGTTTCTTCTGTCAGGTTTCTGTATTTTTTAATCCGTGTCTGGAAGAAGCATGATGCTAGGAGGAGGTGATGCCTCATCTCCCTTTGCAGCCTCAAGAGTTGTCCTCTTGTGAATCCACAGTCAGCAGCAGCCCCATTCCAGCCTCTGAATCTCTGCTTCCACAGTGCATTGCAGTCACTGAGGGCTTGGCTCGCATCCTGGGGATGATGAATACCATCCTGCTTGGGTAATGGGAGGGGAATAGCTTTCCCTATGGAATTTTATGGACTTAAACACTATGACAAACTAATTTTTGATTAAGGAAGACAAAGTATGATGACTCACCTGGTCCTTTTCAGGCCTATTTTTCCAGTTAATTCTCATGATTTTCTAATTTCTGGTCATAAATGCAAATAAATAACCTGAAAACAAGATAGCAGTGAGTCAGAGGGGAGATTATACAGTTTCTGAATTTAGAGGGGTTTATTCTCTCACTATGTCACTATGTTTTTTTGGTGTCTTGGTATGGAGTTATTGGTCTTTTGTGACACTGCTACTTTGATTTGATTCCCGTTTAGAGCAGAAAATTCATTTAATGTCTAGAAAGCTCTGTCTGCATGTTGTGGCTAATAGCAGAGTTACCCTTGAGCTGTAAGTGGCCACACAATTGGTAGACAGAAGTATTGTTATTTGAGGTTATATTTGGAATGCAAATAATAAGAAAAAAATCTGCCATCTGGTGAGCAGATATTTACCCTATCTCTCCTATCTCAACTGACTGTTAGAGAATGGATGTGGACCAGTATATTTTAATTCTGCACATTCCAATCAGTCTTCAGGCTGGTCATATGAGCACATATAGCACAGGAGACAAAGCTGAACCATCTTCCCACTCTAAACAAAGAAATACCATTGAAGCAGAAGACCATGTCTATAAAAAGGTAAGAATTTAACTACTTGTTAAACCATGAAGTGGCAGTAAATATGACATTGGTTTATTCTTTTAAATACAAAGAGGCTTAACTAGCCTTCCCTATATAAAGCAGGGACAATCTTTTGGTGTGTAACTTCCTGGGATGGATGAGGTTGAAACCCACCCAAACTTGAAACCAGACTGAGGTACTTTCTCTGGACTGCTGTTTCATGTCATGTGTGGGTGATTATTGTATCCAGGTCGAAACACTGGAGCCCATTTTCTGTCTTACCCCCCTCCTCTCCCTAATACACTCCTACATTTCTGTGTCACCAAAGCATTCTGCAGTGAGAAAACTCTTCCACAGAGAAGGTCCTGTGCATATAAAATGCGGCACCTAGGGATAGGAAGGAATGGGGTCAGGGAGTGTAAGGATGCTGAGAGAGCATCTGCATTTGGAGGAACTTCATCCCAAATGTGCGTTAAAGGGCAGAAAATATTTATGGTTTTGTTGATCCTTGAGAAAAATCAGACATGGGAATGGTATAAAAGCTTTTTAAAGTGGCAGTAAATTGTAATCATTATAAATAAGCCTTGGAGCCATAAAAATCCCTCCTTGGCCACCTGAAAGCTTCTTTATTACCATTATTTCAGTATAAATAATAGTGCTTTTCTTAGACCAAAATATATCATACAAATGAGTGCTTTGATCCAAGTCACCTTATTTTCCTAAAGGGTAATGAGTGATACATTATTTATTGTAAGACTCAGGTTAATCCTATTTTTTCCCAGTTTCTGCAGAGAAGTTTAGGTCAATCTCCAATTTTTTAGCTGCAGATATTTATAAGCACAAAGAAATACTGGTGCAATCAATGGCATTAGAGCATGTATCAGTTTTTTTAAATCAGACTTTTTCTTTTTTTCAGAAGGTAAGTAGAGCCTGTGAGACACTTCAAAGCAGCACAGAGTTGTCCATGAAAGAAAAGGGTATCTTTTGTTCCTCTCTAGCAGAATGATTGATACTGAATAGTGAGGCAAACAGTTACCAGAGAGCAAAGCCCTTCAAGGCTTAAAGCTGTGATAAGCAGGAGCAAAATTATAACTCTTATATGTACATATACACTGCAGCACCCTCCAGCCTCAGAAATATTATCACCATCAATAATTTTATCAATATTTATCAAAATACCTCTAAATATATTCATTTAGTTGTGGCAGCACCAGGCCACAGCTACTCCTGTCATTACTGTAAACAACTGTATAAAAGTTGTATATATATATATAACTGTGTATATATATAACTGTATATGCATTAGAAGCAAGAATTAGAGACCTGGTAGTCACTTCTAGTTTAGCAGAGCACGAGGGCTGGTTGTGATGTGTGTGTGGGGGGTGCCTCTGCATTCTTCTTTCCCATCTTTGTTAATCTCCTCCTAGGCCCAAGATAACATCCAGACAATAGTGCCACCTTTACCTTATCTCAAGTTCCCGTCATGGTCCAAGTCAAGTTCAACTTATGGTCCAAGTTTCAGGTCATATTTGGGGGTGAGCTTCAGTGGTGGTCACAGATGCCATCTGTCCCATAATTTGGGGTGATTTTTGACTGGTGCTATGCACATGAGCAGTTGCTTCTTTACACAGTTTGCCACAGGGGAATTTTTGTAAAGATGCCTTACACAGGATGCACTAACCAGATCTCACCTCTGTAGGCCTAGAGGTAGTGCCATCCTCTCGCTCTATGCTCTGCTTGTCTTATTTCAAACTTCTTCTGGCCTTAACAGTGTTTGAGATGGACAACTGTGCTCTTCAAGTCCTTACAGAGCTGTGTCTCNGCTTCTTTACACAGTTTGCCACAGGGGAATTTTTGTAAAGATGCCTTACACAGGATGCACTAACCAGATCTCACCTCTGTAGGCCTAGAGTTAGTGCCATCCTCTCGCTCCATGCTCTGCTTGTCTTATTTCAAACTTCTCCTGGCCTTGACAGTGTTTGAGATGGACAACTGTGCTCTTTAAGTCCTTACAGGGCTGTGTCTTCATGTTGAGAGAAAAGAGAACAGCAAGCTTTGAGTCATGTGCTGACTGCCAGCACAAACACTTTCAGGATTCAGCTTTCAAATCTCCTGTCTTCTTTTGGCACCTGAGGGCATGAAGAGCTTCCAGGAGTCTCTCAGTCCTTAAGATCATTTTCCCTAGGAACATTCTTGCCAAATGAAATCCCCAGCATGCTGCCTGTCCATGTGACTGTCAGTATGGGGAAACAGAGTAAAACCCACACTAAACTGCACCATACTTTTCCAGGCAAAGCTAAATTTTATAATGTATTTTTTCCCCAAAATATTTATGTGTGTATTGCAGTATTCACAGAACTACAAAGCGTCAGCTGTTTGACAACTGAATGTATCATATTACTACCCACATCACACTTCAAAATGATAACTTTAGCCCCCAGTATGAAGTTTGTCTACTTTAGGCTTCTGTTAAGAAACAGCAAAATTGCTAGCAAAACTGTTATTCATGCCAGAAAGGATACAATTGGAGTAGAACACTGAACAGCACCAGAACCCATTCTTTGCCCTTGAAACCAACCAGAATGTTTTTACTGTGCCTGTATCTTTGGAAAATTCAACAGAGGGGCTGTATCCAGGTGGCTTAGTGGAAATGGTCCCTGACTCATCAGAAACCCCAAATTTTCATCCAGTGATTACACAGTGGTTATGTACTAAGATGCTGACATTATTGAACTTGCTTGTTTAGATGTAGGCAGTAAGAGCTGTATGCCTCTGAGAATTCGGTTTTCTAGATGAGTTACAGCACGTGAGTCATGTCTGAGTGTAAGAGCACTCGTGTGCTGTCATGTGAAAGAGTGACTGTGTTTATGCTGTGGTATATACGATTTTCTGGTTTGACTGTTCCCACTGATGACACAATAGTTTCCCAGGATCTTTTCTGGTTGCCAGATCCTGCTGGCTAGACTACTACAACAAACATTGTGGCCTTCCTCTACAGTCCTTTAGATGATGATTGGGTGGAGGGACTCCCAACCCATTTCTCAGAGACCCTTTGGAGTTCTGGAAGCTTCTGTGATCTTGGTCATGCAGGATTGCAGCACCTCTAACCACATTTGCTTGGCCAAGAGGGCAGCTTGAATGAATTTAGCACCCACTATTGACTCCTGACCTTGGATGCATTGAAGCTGTGACTCGCCAGCACATCAGTAGGACAGGGATGACCAGTTTAATGTGTGTTACTGGGGTGATTCTCCATCCAGACACCTTTAGACAGCTTCTCTTTCAACAGCTGTGGCTCTTTTCTGACTGTTGGATGTTCGTCCTGGATGATCTGGAAGATAAACTGCAGGCTTCCTTCCCAGCTGGAAACCTCTGGGAGACTCTCTATCCTGAATATCCAGGTATTCAGGTATCTAAGTCTAGACAGATGAATTTCAGGCCATGTGCTTGCCTCTGCTTTCTGGGGATCCAGCTTAGCGATGTATAACCCTAATCAGGATTATAATCAGGATTAATCCTACTTCCTTTCTGCTCACCAAGAACAGCACCACATTTCTTGGATCTCAGATTTGTCTTCAACTGATCCCCTGCCCAGGGATGACTTGAACTTCAGTTTCCTCTTTCCTAGTAGCTCTAAAATAGATGCTGCTCCATACCTTTCACTAGCTCTATCCCTCAGCCTTTTGTAACTTGGCTATTGCAGCAGCCTCTCTTCTTGCATCCCACATTGCTCACATTTATCTACAACACTGCTAGCTCCCTGCTTTCCCAGTTAAGAACTTTGGCCCTATCTTCCCTCTCCGTGTGCCATTCTTCTTTGTTCATCCTTTGTCCACTCTTTGTTTGACCATTGCATCTGCCAAGCATCTTGTTTTTGCCAGAAGATCATTACTGGCTCTGTTTTATCTGCTAAATAAACAGTGCCAGGGTAAAGGCAGAGGGGCAGAATCAGGCTGCCTGAATTGTTAAACTGTTCAACCAGTCCCATGCACAGCTGTGGTGCATAAGCAGTCTTCCAGGTAATTCCTGGAATAGGTTTAGAATTAATATAGGACAAACTATTAACTCTGGGAAGTTTGGATATGGCCATCCTATTTCCAGGGCAAGCTTACCATTCCAGGGTGGATATGTTTATACTGTGCCACCTGGTCTCAGGACCAGAGAAGGGGCTCAGGACATCTGTGTAGTGCTTCAGGCTTCTGAAGATCTGAAATAGGGATAGATTTCTGCTGCAGAAAGCTAAAGTGCATAGTAAGATGTAATTGAGATGTGTAATAAAAATTGTCATTGTAACATGTGTTCTCTTGGGACTCCCACTCCTGCTGTGTTACTTAATTACTGCTGCTTAATATCCCTGCTCCAAACAAGCTCTTGGTTCCCGTGAGATTATTTCAGTCACCTTTGCCAATGTTTAATGGTCCAGTCAGTGATTATACTTTTGTTATCTAGTAATTACTCTGTCAAGAAAGTGAGTCTCCAGACTTTAAAAATGCGTAGACATCTGCCTACAAGTTACCTTTACATGAGGAAAGGAAGGATACTTTTCCAAAAGTTTCATCAGTGGTATATTTGAAATCATACTGCTGTTATAATCTCTTCTCAGAGAGCCTCAGATTTCCCTTTTCCATGTACAATTTAATTTCTATATTTCACACAGATGCTTCATTTGTCAAATTTGTTTTTGCACTTAATGTATTATTGAATTAAAATGTTGCCTATGAAAGAATGGCTAGATAACTAAGCCTCATGAGAACGAGCCTCCAGAGTGAAACTTCAAAACCATATTAATATGTAGGAAAGCATCTGAGTGGCAAATTTTGTTACAACTAATTATGGAGGACAGCCATTTCTCTCTTGGTCATCACTAATTTGCATTAAAAATATCTTTACAAACACTTGAAGTGTCAGACACTGCAGAGACCACAGAACTGTAAATACCTAGTGTTTTCCAGAGGGCCTTTGGTTTCAGAGACATGTGAATGATGGGGTAAAGTTGTCCTTTGGTGGCTAAAATATCCAATCATTTACTGCTACGGACAGAACACTGGGCTGGGATTCAGGAAACTTGGATTTATTTCCAAATCTGTGTCGGCCTGATGGATCACTCTGGGCAGTTACTCCAGCTTTTGTGCCTTATTTTCTCTTCTGGAAAAGCAAGGCCGACCCTGAAACCTACTGATGAAAAGTGAAATATAATAAATGGCCATTTTTATTACTACTCAGAATATGTAATGTAATCCTTTTTCTTTTTTTTTTTTTTTTTGATAGATAAGGAATTTTGTGTCTCTCTCACAAAGTAAATGTGATGCCATATTAAGAATAGCCAATTTTCTTCTATTCCTTATTCTGCTTTAAGCTAAGCATGTGCCTTTTAAGACAAGCTTATGGAATAAATCCTTCATTAGTATGCATTCATTTATGTACAAAAATTTGTTACAATTACTATTTTATTACCGATTTCAGTTACTTGTGAGCACTTTCCCACTCTTTAGCCAACTACCTTAGAAAAAGTACTTAAATCTAAAGACTGCTTACTGTATTTTAAAAAAAGTATTTATACTCTTTATAACCTTAATTAAGCTACAGAAGTGAAGTTAGAAGATTATTTGTCACTAAAAATGATTTAAACTTCTATGGAGAGGAAGGGTGAGATGAATCTGGGAAGTCTGTTGTGGTCTGGGTTCCCTGTATGGTCCATCTTCCTCTTCCTTCTGAGGCTGCAGAAGGGAAAGATAAACTATGAACTCTGGATTGTGACTGCTGAAGTGAGTTGTGCAAACAGTGTGGCAGGTATCGTCACCTTCTCATCTCCTCACAGTATCGTAGGGCTGTTCCACTTGGAAAAGGCCCTGAAGATCATCAGTTGCAACCACTGACCCAGCAATGACAAGTCCAGCACTAAACCATGTCCCCAAGTGCCACACCTGCACGTCTCTCAAGGACGTCCAGAGCTGATGATTCAGCCGCTTCCCTGGGCAGCCTCTTCCAATGCTTGACAACTCTTTTGGTGAAGAAAATTTGCCTGATGTCCAATCTAAACCTCCTCTGGTGCAACTTGAGGGCAAGGGACTCTGTCAACCAGTTTCCTACACAAGCCAAAGTCTGCCCTACAGAAGTCCAAGTGAACAGTTCTGCTGACTCTTCTCCTTACTTTTCCAATAATCTCTTACCATTTCATGGCTGTTAGCTGTGCCCAAAACAGCCTCCAGCTGTCCCACCACCCACCAGTCTTTCTCTCTTCACAAGCAACAGATCCAGTGGGACACCTTCCCTGTTTGTCTCACTCATGGGCTGTGTCAGGATGTTATCTTTCACACACTCCAGGAACGTCCAAGACTGTTTCCTCTCTGCTGTGTGCTATTTCCAGGACACATCTGGTAAGTCCCCCACAAGAATAAGGACTGGCAATTATGACACCTATCCCAGCTGTTTACAGAGCATTTCATCTCCCTGTTCACCTGTTTGGGTTGTCTGTAATAGACTCTTACCATGACATCTACCTTATTGGCCTTCTGTTTTATCCTTAAACACTGAACTCCATCACCCTCATCATAAAGCTCCAGCTTTCTAACGTACAGGGCTAACCCACCACTTCTCCTTCTTTGCATATGCCTTCTGAAGTGTTTATAGTCATTCCTTGCAGAACCCTTTGGGTCTGGATCCTCCAGAGGATCTGTCCCAAAAGCTGAAGAGCATCTTTGTAAGTGGAATTGATCTGCAGATGTCTTGTGATGACTCACAGATGGGAACTGGAAGAGAGGAGAGAATATATTTTTCATGTCCTGGCTCTAACCCATAAAAACCTTGAGGCTCAGGAGAGGAATGTCTCTCATCCAAAAGGCAGAAGTTGAAAGTTGTTTTTAGTTTCTAAATGCATTTTTTTCTTTGCCACTTAAGATCTTTTTCCTTTATCATCATCACCTTACCCTAGAATTTTTTCTTTCTTAGCCAGCGGCAAATCCTTAAGGCTTAGGCAGTGGAATGATTGATGGAATTTTTCAGAGAAATGTGAGAAGTGCAGGCACTTCTGTGTTTCCTACTTTTTGCTGCTGTCCAGATTAATGTAGGTTCTGCAGTGCTCTGACAGATACAGCTGAGTTTGCCTTGGGAAAATGCACAGCCACATTTTAACTTTGTGTGCTGAGATACAAGTTGCTGCAGTGCAGATTTTGGGGTGTTACAGTGGTTCCTAGGAGCCCTCGTTAGAGACCCAGGTGCTGTTGTGGTGTGTGTTGCAGAGACTCAGTTGTTGTCACCTGGCTTTGATGGCTGTGTAACATCAAAAAAAAAAACCTTTCCTTCCCTGTGCCAGGCTGAGTGCTCGGGTGGGTGAAGCTTGTTTGGCACCATGCAGGGCTACAGAGGGATTAGCAGAGCCTTGGAACGTCATGGCTCTTTCCTGTGCATGTGATATCAGCTTTTGAGTAAGGACCCCTTGTGAGAGAGAAGGAAACATGCATCCTTGGACCTCCTCTTTCCTCCTGGCTGGGTCTAAGCAGCTGTGGATTTATCCTTGCCAGCTGAGAAGGCAAAGTTGATGTATTTCCAGACATGAAGTCACAAGTCCTGAATCCTCAGGGTACTCACATAGGTATTTACATCTTCCAGTAGCTCCTTTAGACCCAGACAACAGCTTGTGCTAAAAGTTATGCCTGTGCTTAAATCATCTGCTATCTGTTTAAAGTTCCATAAGAGTAGTAAGTTGCAATTACTCAGAAAAAAAAAAAAAATCAAAGGGCTTCTGAACTCCTTAATAATTTGTGAAAGTTAGGTCATTGTGGGGTTTGAAAGAACATGGTAGATAAGGAGTAAATTCTCTTCCCGTGGAGGAGATCTGAGAATAGAAATCTTGGAAACTACTGATCCAAGACTGGCTGCCTGGGTCTTGCCTACAAGTTGTCACAGCAGTGACAGAAGAGAGAACGTTCAGCTCAGGTGCTGGCTTCAGTACACTGGCAATTTCCCATAACAGACTGATCCAGATATTTCTCAAGATCTGCACATTAGTCATGTGAGAGAGCACAAGTTCAGTTAGAATAAACACCAAAGGAAGACTTGTAACACTCCAACAAAGTGCTGCAAGTGACTAGTTAAGGAAAAACCTAACCAAACCAAAACAAAATAAAAAATCAACCTTGTATGAAATGATGTATTTGAAATTTTCTGCATTTAACTATATTTTTGTGATATCTAGCTACCTGCTCTCTTCGCATCTTTAACCTTGCTAACGTATCTGTCAAAAGACACTGACAACCCTATTGATTGATCCTTCTAACAGAGATGTCCATGAAAACAAGACAATCAAGTAGCCTTTAACTCAAACCTCTCAAGTTCAAGTGAGATGTCCATTGCAGCATATGAGGAAAAACAAAAAAAGGAAGACTGAAGTCTCCTTTGACTAACATTTTCAATAGCTCTGGAAAATTCTACAGGGAGGTATGTGTTTTCATAGCATAGCAAAGTCATCAGGCAGTACATATTAGAGAAGATGAAGCATGTTACAGTGATTCAGAAGCCAGTTGACATGAAATAAATTCAGTCTGAGGCTAAAGAAAAGGCTTGGTTCTGTTATTGGAAAGTGAAGGTTATTATTATTATCATTTTATCTAAGATCTTTTAAGAACTCAATATAGTGTGAGTCACTTTCCCTATTTTGTGTTATTTCCCATTTTCATAGTACCTCCCTTCCTGATTTTAGCAAAGCAAGTTCCTAAGTACTGTGAGAAAGGCTGTGCTCCTAATGATAACACTGATGATGTTTGCAGAGCTAGGAAGCTTAATGAGAAAACTTGTTATGCAGATCCAGAAGGATCAGATAAGCTTCTACTTCAATGGGATCAAAAGTGGAGTCACATTTTAAGAAAGCATTCAATAGGTGTTTTCAGATTTTTGAGTCTATTTTAAGCACACGTGAAGAGAGGTTCAGCTGAGATGAATCATGCTGGGGAGCTCTGCCAGTCTACATCTGCTTAATACCTGCTGCTGCAAAGTTCTCCCAGTGATCTTTAGATAATAATTCAGCACACTAAAAAACTTTGGACTGACTCAGTGGAATGGCTTAACTGATAATATATATAAAGGTGACTTGTAATGTCTGCAGACAAAGATGTTTTTTCTTACCTGCTGTAAAGTAGTTAGAGGGTAAAGAGGCAAACAACTGACATAAAAAGGACACATTGCCTAGAAGCATATTTGAGAAATAAAATTAATGGAATTTTGTAGAATTCACCATTCAGGACCTGTTTAATCAAGATTAACACGCTTAATCAAGTAGTGATGGGTACACCTGATCAAGAGGGACTTCAAAATTATATTAGATTTTGGTATAGCCTTTACTTTACAATAGACAGCACGGCACTTGAACAATGCACCACAGTCAACTTCCTTGATTTTTGTTGGTTTTTTTTTCATTATGTGAAATGACTGTTTCAGCAGTTTCTAGATCAGAACAGGTAGAATTTGCCTGCAACAAAGATTATAGATTTTCCCCTTTAGTGCTTTAGTCTGAATACTTTCGATTCTAGCCATTCATTTCCTCTGTTAATGGGCTTTGCAACAGAAAGACGAGTGTATTATTTAGTGAATATGTTTGATTAGCAGCTAAGTAAATTCTGTAATTTTCTTTACACTCATGATGTCTGCCTTCAGTACAATATATATGCCCTTAAGTCATCTTTTAGTAAATATGCCAGACTTCCTGCTTTTCGTGGTAGCCTATTTGTCTGCATAGTAATCTAGTTTATGATGGATACTCAGGAATCCCAGCCAGGACTGATAACAAGATGGGTTTCCTGATTTACTGGTGTGTTCTGACCATTTGCATCCATGTAGGCTTTCCACGAGGAGCAGATCCAAAACTCCACATGGTCCACAAAGTTTGGTGGCATACCCTTGAGCCAAAGAAGGTATTTTTTAATTCTGGTGGTCTATGCTACCGTGTAATCCTCACTTTTTATGTATTAATAACATTTGCTTATATAATAAACTCTGCTTCATGAGTTGTTATTTATGACTACCTAGAGAGTTGTGATAGTTCAATGGGGCACTATAATTTTTATCAATTGCCATTTCCTGAGGCTAGGAGATGTTTTGGTGCCAGATCTTACCTGTGAACACACCTTAACTCTGTTTTAGTCCCTGCTTTCATTCTGGGCTTCACATTCTAGTGCATTTACTGGAACAAAGTTTGTGTATACTGTTGCGTTGCAGTTGTACAGTAAATTTTTACCTTGCTGACACACCAGAACAGAACACAAAGGAAGGAAATTGAAACTGTTCTCCTTTCAACAGTGACTCTGGAGTTCTTCCTCCTTTCAGGAAGTACTTTGTGGCCTTCTCGTGAATGTTGCTATCTGCGTGACAACAATAGGCAGTAAGGTACATAAGAAGCACTTGATACATGTTTCGAAATTCTTGAGCCATTTTTTGCAAGCAGATGTGCACCCAGTTTTTAAAAAGTGTTAAAGACAGACGGAAGGATAATAAGCCTTTGTAACTCTTTTGTAACAAATTCAGTGCTCTATACGTTATCAAATACATGCTGAAGACTAAGTACAGAATAAACCTAAAGGAAGGGATCAGAGAGGGGAGAGGGGCCAGTGTCTTGAAATATGTTAATTTACCATAATGGTAACACAACACCTTGGGGAAATGACAGTGCACATACATTAGTCCTGCTGATTTGACTGGGCATGTCTAAGGGGAGTAGCTGAGGAACACAACCCAGTCAGTGGAAGATCAGGAGTATGAATCAATAATTTTTGTAATCTAAAGCCCTCAGATTGCATTTTACTATTAATGAAACATGCAGATATGTTCAATAGAGTAATAGAAACACTAATTTTAATTCAGGGCCATTTTAAAAATTGCCATGTGCTTCTTGTGTTGTCCTCATTTTATCGCTGTGCCCTATTTTTGTCTTTTTATCACTTTGATTTATTATTATGCTACAACCACTGTATTCTCAATAGAGACGAAAATACTGACTGTGCAATAACTGCAAAAATGTTCATCAATTTTATAACTTCTTTTGTAATTTGAAATGTCATCCAAAATTCCTTATTTTCAGAAGCGTGAGGGATTTGGAGAAAACTGTTATTTTCTTTTCTCAAATGTAAGAAATTGAAAAGTGAAACAGAAAAAAAAGTTATTTTTGTTCAGTATAAAGATTAACTATTTTAACTGTCTTAACTACCTGGCAATGCATGTAGATACAAGTTAGAAGTAATTAAAATGTAGAAGTAATTTTAACAATTTCATAAAACATAATATTTTTTAAACAAGCAAGCTCTTTAAAGTAACACGTTTGTATTACTTTAGGCTGGAAATGACAGGGAGTAAGAATTTGTACCTGAGGAAATGCAAAGGCCTGAACCATAAATACAGTTCTATTGTTAATAGGTGAAGATTAAGTTTTATTGCAATGTCTCCAGCTGAAAAAACAGGACTATCAAATCCACACATAATTTGAAGAGCTTCAAGATCACAAATAGAAGTGTCTAAATGATTAAAGGATGTTGGTATTACTATGCATCTTGCAGTGTGTGTTTTAGGGTGAGAACAAACTGTGAAATTCTCCTTCCGAATTTCATCTGTTAAAGCTAGATCTAGCAGAGGGCCAGTATTGTGAAAAGACAGGTCTGATCTTGAAATCTAGTTTTTAGTTAATGTGTTATTAAGTTGCATATGGTGTTTTGAGATAATACCTACTTTCCTTCTGACTCAGACTGAAAACTGGCACATAATCATAATTTTTCATTCTCACAGAAAGCTAAATTTGTGAAGCGAATCACCTGGTTCAGGAGCAAGTAATTGTTTATTACAGACTGTGAGTGTTTCTTGAGATAGAGCTTGATGCTTCATATTAATTTAAATGCATTTACCAATGAAAGTATCTGCAGTGCTTCTGCCTGTCAGAATGGAGTGGAAAATACCTTTTCCTCTTCAAGCTCAATAATGTTCCACAGGAAGTATTAGAAATTTCCTGTAATTTCAGTTTTCCCCAGAGGGAAGGATTTGCTGAACCTGGGGAAAAGGGAGGCTAAGAAACCACAACAGCAACATGTTGTGACAATGAACAAACATGACACCAAGCTGTCTGCATCTAAAGAGAGGAGAGGTAGTACAGTTACGTGCACCAAAGATGGTATAGATGGACCATATATAGGAGAAATTAAAATGGAACAACAACAACAAAAATCAAGTTGCTTTTTAACTAGTCAAAAAAAAACCCTACCTAGAGCAGTCAAAGCTTTCAAGTGCAGCTTGGAGTCTGGGGTCTGACTCTTTGTTTTGTAGGCCTCTCCCTGACTGGAGAAGGTGCCCTCAGTTTTAAGCCTTGCCTTTGTTTTTGCTCACAACACAGGAAATTACTGACATGTTCAGAGGCAAAATAACAATAGTCATTAACATGGTAGAAAAAACTAGAATTGGAGTCCAAAAATATGGTTAATGGAAGTGAATGAGCCCTTTATTGCAGAGGCCAAATTTTGATAGCCCATTTGTACAGAAACTTCTATATGGAGCTGAATGCCTGAGTTGCATTGATTTTTCATTGCACTTTGAATTGAATGTCCAAAAATTGAATGTCCAAATATAGGTAGGAAGAAAGTAAGGATTGTTACTCTATCTCTTAAAAATAAAGACAGAAAATGAAACTGCTGTTTTGCTAAAGCCTAGGCCTTTACAATGAGAAAATGAAAAGGACTGTTTTGTTTCAACCCAGTTCCAAAAACTTTGAATTGGTTAGTTAATTGGAAATGCTTAAATTAATTGGTATTTCCTAGCAATTCCCAGGGTGTTCTTTGGGAGTGCACTCTTCCCTGTGAGCTGAACTGCCTAGGGGACAAAGCAGCCCAGAACATAATGAAGAATTCCCCCCTGAACAATGTTGTGCTGTATGCTCTGAGATGAGCATAATATTGGACAGGGAGTTTGATGATGAGGCTTGCACTTCATCTCCTGAAAAGCATTGAAATTTAACATACTTAAAATGAAATCTTGTGCATCAGCCCTGGACTGAACTGGAGGCATTCTTTGCTCAGCACCTTTGAAATGAAAATTTTCAGCATATTTGAAATAAAATTATTGGAATTTTTTATTGCGTGCAAACATTTGATATTCTAAATTTCACATATGCAAAGAGCAAGTGCTGACTTGCACATCTTCTGGACTGGAAATTTGAAATTTTGTTGATGTTAGGTTGGCATGTAGTCTGAGCTGTGGCGATCCTACAAGGAGACTAAAAGGTCTGCTGCAATATGTTTTTATTTATACTTCTCACTGTTGTACAGGGCAAAGGAGACTGTATTCCTCTGGAAAAGGCATTGCTACCTAAATGATGGTGCTAAACAATCATTTCTTTAGGCCCATGCACAGAAGGGAAAAAAAGTCAAGTTTTCAGTATCCACAATTAGACTGGTGATGAAAATTCCCTGCAATGTGCAGAACTTCCCTCAGATCTTTGAAGCAACCTTTAGAGGACAAAGTGATTTCAGAAATGTAAAATCTGAGCTAGCATCTGAAGAATTCACCCCTTGGGTATCAGACTCCTGTTGGTTAAAATCACTATTAACTGTACACTTGCCTTGTTGGAAGACTATAGGGAGTGCATTTCAGTATACCCTGGGTAACCGTGTAGTGCAGTAGGAATGAGCTCAACTAAACATTCACCAAACACCGAAACAAGCAGAGCCATCCCAACCAGTGCTGAGAGCCACAGACACTACAGGAACTGAGATTAAGGCAAATATTTACTTGCCTCGATGAACTGGAACTGCCAAGAAAATTACCCTTGTTTGAATTGGTCTCAGTAACACCACTGTATGTTTCAGTAACCTGATTTGTGTTCCATATAACCAAGAAGGAGTGTTTTGATTTATGTGTTGAAAATATATTAATAAAATGATGCTTTTTCTGCAAATTTAGCTGCTTCCAATGCATTGACAGCTACTTCAGTCTCAAATGATGCAATGAGCATGAATCCATTAATTTAAATGAAGTTATGATAATTTATATCAGTTTAGTACTTTGATGCCCTATATTCCACAATCAGAGAGAAAGAACACAGATTTGTGGAATCATTTTCTTTCAAATCTCCTCAATTTCTCATTGCTAGATTTGTGAATAATTGACTCATAAACAAGTCTGGATCAAACTAAATGTAATTACTGAGTCCTACCTCTACATCTGCAGCTCAGAGATTGCTTTAAGGAAACATTCTCCTGGTTTTTTTCAGTGTAAGTCTACCAGATGCATCATCATCTGTAAATTTCCGTTTCTTTACACGCATGAGCAAAAGGAATTGGAAGTACTTCATTGTAATACGTGGCCCTTAAACCCCCAAATTCTCCACTGTAAGACATATGCAACCACCTACACTTCTCACCAGGAAAATTGTTGGAACTTTCTGTCCTTGACTTAGAAAGACCTGCCCAAAATTAGCAGAAGACATAATCCTGTTTTGGTTAATATAAACTTCAAATGCAATAACTATTATTTATTTGGGATAGTTACTTTCTTTTGTCCTTCTGTGAATATAAAGAATGTTGTAACCAGAAGCTGAATCTTGGATATAAGCTGAAGCAATTGTTTTTATGATATGTTCACTGTAAAAAAAAGACTATAAAAAAGATTAGACACCATAAATCTCTGCAAAGCACTTTTTTCATGAGCTCTATATGCAGTCATTAACTATTTGGAAAGCTTCAGAACAGACTTGATGCTATCTTATTTAGCTTAAAATATGCCATAGGGCAGACTTGCCTTCATTTCACATTGGAAAAATATTCCATAGATTCAGAGAATTTCCACAGATTCAGAGAGCCTACCATCACGTAGATTTAGCCAAATATTCAACCTATATGGACCTTCTCCAAGCTTCATCCTAATTATTTGGTCTATAATTATCAATATTAAAAGCTTAAATATTTGATTCAAGCTCAAATTTTAAAACTAAAATGAAAAGAAGATTAATAAACGAATTTAAAATGTGAGGTATTGAAAATGCACTTACCTTTTTTCATTATTGGATCTTAGGTATTCAAGGACTCAAATCAGCTTTTACAGGTTTTTGCCCTATGCTTGTTTCCATGGTAGCTTGTCATATTCTATGCTGTAGAGTTTTACCTTCCCCTCTTTGTGAGCTGGGCTGCACTTGCAAGCCTTTACAGAATTTGTATCCTAGTATAAAAACTAGACTGCATTTAAATTATAGTGTTATTTGGACTGGCCAAGAGTAGCTGATCAAATAACTGCCTTTAAACCAACAAGATTTGTAAAATTATGTTGTTAAAATCTACAGCAAACAAAAGGTTCGTGAGATTTCTTTAATGGATGTTCTATTCAGCAGAACCATTTATTTGGGTAAAGAGTCTGGCCTCTACGAACTTCAGAGCTTCAAAACATAATTGCATTATTTACTATGATACAGCAGTGGGCAAAGCAAGTGAAAAACAAAATTACATCAAAGGAGAACACTTAAACTAGAAGGCAGCCTTTGAATTAGAAGTCACTTTCATTTCCTTTGGCTAAATAATTCTTTTGTGATAGTTATATACAGAAACAGCCCAATGCAGTAAACTCTATGAACTGTGGAAGCTAGACAGAAGTTATCACTAGACAATAACTAATTCCCAGACCATATACCATGACAAGATAATTCACATTTCTACAATTTTGAACAGTTTTACTAAAAGGGTGTTCTGTACTGAAAAATCACTTTAGTCTTACTTATTTAAAAAAGCATTTTTAGAAAGCTAGACAAATAAAAGTTTTATAAACGCTAGAAGAGAAAATAGTGACACAATTTAAAAAATAGCTACTTTGTAACACAATGAAGACAGTTTATATCCAGCTTTTTTGTTGATTCCTCTACTATTTTTTCTGCTAATCTCAGAACTGTTTTCTATCTGATAAAAAGGTTATCACAAAGTGTTATAACAAGCATGCCAGAAACAAGAGCAGAAAGTGAAGAGACCCGAATTCTGCTATCCCTAACCTGCCAAAACCACTGAAAGATACTGCAAAAAATGAAAGAATGTTTATTTTGTTTTCTCTTTTTATCACTCTCACAGTTGTGTTTTTGTCAGAAACTCAAGCCAGATTTTGGAAAAGCTTAAAAGGTATGTGATAGAATACTGTTTGGAATAAACATGCTGCATTCTGATCTCACAGACAGATATGGTAAGAAAATGCGTCCTGATTTTTCAGACAGGTTAAAAAACTTTACTGAAGGTCAGTGACTAATCATATAAATGAGGAAGAACAGCCCAGATTTATTTTACTGTTGGGGCAATATGACAACATTTCTTTTGTACACGTCTATGAAGAAACATCATGGGCAAAATAACTTCAGATAGATGCCTGTGCATTTCTTGAAGATTGCATTGTGTCTGAATTTTATTTTTTTTTCCTGATAGATGCATGTTGAAAATTTGCACTGGTGTCAGGAGCAGAGGGAAGCAGCTATCTCTGGAGGCAGTCAGCTATATATCAGCTCATACTTGGGCTATCTCTATTAAGAGCTGTTATTTTGCTGTGTCTAATGACAAAAGAAAGGTCACACAAAACAAAAACAGCAATATGAATAGGTTTTGTAGGTATAGGTTTTTTGTTTTGAATAACATTTACTGAAAGGCTGCCCCAACTCATTTACTACCTTTGGTGAAAGGTTGTGAAGAACTGTTTCCCCTTTTCTGGCTTGTATTTTCTTCATAGACATTTGAAATTCTGCGCTTATCTTTTATGTTTTAGGAGAAGTAAAGTTCTCTGAACAGCTTGTTTTCTGTGAATAATGTACATCAAGATACCACTACAACAATCTCCTCTTCATAATGCAAGACCACACAGGAGCTGTGTTGAATGGCTCAATAAGAGGTTTATTAATTTTTCTTTATCAAAATAATGACTGAGATATAAGCCATCGCTAAATATCACTATTGAATGTTGGATGTAAAAGGGTTTTAACTGGAGAAGAGTCTAAAGCACCCACAAGTAAGGACTGTCAGGTCTCAATCTGGTGAAGTGTGTCCATTAATTTATCTGGCTTGGGATTCAATCTCTGTGAGCAGAAACAGTATTGTGACACCCTGTGATTAATTGCAAGTATGTTTGGGATAATCATAACCTTTACCTAAGATTTTTGCTTGCTCTCTGAACGTTAAACTTCTTGCATAGGCCTTATTTTATCTTCTTCATGAGAATCCCACCCCACCTGGCACTTATAACCTGTCTGTCTCTGGAAAGCAAATACTTAAAGATTTTTGAAGATCCCCTGGTCTCTGGATTTCCTTTTTTTTCATCTGCAAACAATCATTTGCATGATGACCAAGAGGAAAGGTGATCAAAGACATCTTTACAAATACCAAATTTGGGCACATTTGCGCAAACTGAGATTCCCAGCTCCGCTCTTTCTGATAGCAGAGACACTATGAAAGACCAAGCGTGATGTGTGTCTTCCTAAAATGCACAAAGACTGGGCCGTGAAACTTGTTAAGTCAGTTATTGAAACTTGAATAGATTATTGGGATGAAGTGTTGGATACATATTCTTAAAGGGCAGAAACTTGCAATAATTTTGTGTTATTAAGTCATACAGAATGCATTTAATACCACAAAATACATTTTAACAAATGTATGTGATTCTAAGTCCAGATCGTTGGATTAAGGTTGACAGCAATAAGAAACATTCATTATTTTGTCGAATGATGTGTCTGATATTGGGGAAAATGTGTATAAGACAGCTTTAAAGTAAAGAAATGGGATTCTTCAGAGAAAGCAGACTTATTTTCTTACTCTTTTATTAGCAATTACTGTAATTCATATTGTAATTTGCTTCTTTTATTTCTGCTTGATTTTCACAGTAATATTAATAGTGGAAATAATTCCTTCCTCTATAGATTTGCAGTAGGTATAATAGGTGGTATCCAGAAAGACTCTTGGAACGCAGGAAGTGCCACTCGCCTCCTCTATGAATATGTTGATGGTCTCCAGAGAGGATAAATGAGGAAAAAAGGAGCTGATTGCACTTGCTGCTCATTGTGGCCAGATGGCCAGATGTCTCAGCCACTTTTGCTGTGGACAGTTAATTTGAGTCAGTGATGTGCTGTGCTAGATCTGGGTGGGATTCAAGAGTCTGATTTCCATAGGGAACAAGGATCCATGACCCCATCTCTTCTGTGTGTGCCAGGGTCTAGTAGAGGAAGAGCTGTGGCTGAGCGTTGATGTGCTCTGGTATCCTAAGAAAAAAAATGGAAAAGAAATAATTCTTTTGAGCAGTAACTTAACAGAAGCTCGTGGAGGCATGCCCATTGTAACAAGAGACCCCTGAGCTAGGAAAGACTTCTTACCTGCAGGAAAGCATGTCTGTGCTGCTTCCCATCTGGGTATGTTCAAATGGTGAGTGTCCTCAAACTTAGCTCCTGGGTTTGCAAGCACAGTTTATTTACTGTGGAAACAGTGCAAGCAAGTCTTGCTGTTTTATGTTATGCTTGGGCTCCTTCACAATTTATGTCTTTTCTGTTCAAAGCCAGGCTGGATCCAGCTGCTCCATGGACAAGCCATTGTATGGCTGGCAGCAAAACCCCACTGGATCGTGCTGGTTCTCCCAGCAGGCTGTGTGTTTCTCTGTTTCAGTAAGTTTAAGATCTTTAAATATTTACTTGGTTTTTGCTTTCCTAATAGAAAATGGTGAAGCAGTTTGTTTCGAGTATTTGACAGGATCTCTTCAGCTTGTGGGTTTACCTTTCCTTAAATTACTATGCACAATCCATACAGCAAGGGCTGAGGAAGGGGTCTGAGGGTTGAGCACTGTAGGGCTGAACCAGAACCCAGCTCAAACAACCCTGTGTTGCTGTTGAAGGCATGGGGCTATCCCACAGCAGGATTTTCAAAGTGGTTCTGAGGAGTTACATTCTTAAATCCATTACATATTAGCAGCCCCTTTAAACAGCTATCTTTCCACAGTGTTTTGGAAACTGAACTGGCAGGAAAGGGAGCTGTTTCCTTCCTGTGGGAAATGTAGGGACATTTCACATAGTCCTTAGCTTATGGAAGTGAACTGGAAGACGTCCAGCACCACCACAGCTGAAATCTTGCCCCCTAGAAGAAGGTTGCTGCTTTGGGAAAAGGGCTATGGTGTCCTGAGCCCCAAGGAAAAGGAGGAGTACAGAAACAGCTGGAAAGAAAGGACAGAGATGATGGCAAGGTGAGATGGTAACTGAAACAGTAGGAAAGGGGGAGGAGGGAAGGGCAAATGTGTCCAAAATGAATGGTGACCAAGTGAAACATGTGTAATTAAGTTGGATGCTTCCTGGGCAGAAGAAAACATTTGTTGATTACTCTGTTAGAGCAATGTTAGGGTAGATGTCAGTCGTTACTGAAAAAGGTCTGAAGACAGGTTAACAAAACATTAATGAATATTTAAATACATATATATATATATATAAAAATGCAAAGAGGCAAATAATGCATTGCCAGATCTTTATGCTTCAGAAATACAGTCAGGCTATAGAAACCTTGATATCCTTGACCCCACTAACTGAAAAATACTTCAGCTATGTTTTTTTGGTCTCTGTTTGTTATGTTAATGTCAAATGTGTCTTCAGGAATCATACAACTATGTGGCAGAGGGGGAATTCAGACATATGGAGTTCAAAGATTACTGTGAAGAAAAGAGAATAGTTATCCTGGTGCAGATGTGATCAAAGACTAAAAAGTACCAGAGCACATGCAGAATGATTATGTTCTGTATTTATGGCTGCGTTAGTCTTGGCAAATAGAAAATAATACCTTCCTGGGAGCAGCCCAAGTCCTGGGATCAGATTCATTGGTATGCTCTGGCTGCTCAGTGCTCCATCACAGAGTACAGCTGGTTTATGTTGTCAGAGCCACAGAACCGTCGGGAGTTACAAGAGAAACTGGGCCAGCATGGGGGGTTTTATGATTATTGTTTTTTAAAGTAAAATAAAGAAAAGCAAACATTGTCAAGCATCACAAAGCCGATGCTTGCTCTGTAGTTAATTTGATATGACAGATTGGCTTTTCAGAGGCTGCTACAGTTACTTAAAACCAAACTACTCTTGAACATAATTGCTGTAGCAAGTGTCCAGCCACTGGCCATGCACAGGGATGCCATTCACCATTTCTTTGCAAGCAACCAGGTGCAAGTGAAGCCTGATGTACAGCCAGGAGAGGAGAATTTTCATCCTGGATTTGGTAAGGTATTTTTAGGCCACAATTCCTGCCCTTTCTGTGCTGTGTGAGGGAGTTTCCCTAGCATAGGGCAATTCAGGTATCAAAGTGCTGTGCCAGTCCACGAAATTCTGCTTTAATGGGTGCTGGGAAAGGGTTAGCTGCTTTAAAAGTACTGATCTCTGTGACATGTTGAGGTGAAGGTGTCACCTCAGTCACAGCTTCAGTCTCCTGCACTCTACCTGCACACTTCAAAAAGCAATTTGTGATTATTTGTGGTTATTTACAACTGATTAAATAAATTAAAACTTGTGACGATATTATTGTTTTTGTTACTGCCTTAGGTTTTCTCTCAAAAATCTCTATTAGCTCACTTGCCGGTAGAGATGCTTATGTGCTTGCTTCAGGTTGCTCCAATTAAAATGACTTCATTTGCAGACATACTGTGTTGTGACTGCTTAAAGCAACCTAAGTAATTCTGGCAAAAACAAATTAGGGACTGATTGCCTCAGAGATGTTGATCAGCAGATGTGACTGAGAAGTGCCTTCCAAGTGAGGTCAGTTAAGAAATTCAACATCTTTAGCTGGCATACAGGCCTGAGGACAGTGTGTGTGCCCTGGCTCATTGAGCCTTCTGGTCCTCTGCCCTGTGCCAGCTGCTGGCCTCTGCTTGGCATTCAAAGCTCTGTTGAAACAGAAATAAAGGCAAATGATGTGGTTTCAATCACCATGCAGAAATCTGCCTGTGGTTATTTCTTAAATTGTCATCCCTTTGATATTAACTTACCTCCACACAGGGAAGAGCCAACAAAGAGAACATTGCCAAATTGTGCAGAAAAAATGCAATGGACAGTAAATGTATTAGGTCCAGGTGAGCAGGAGAGCCTAGAACTGCTGCAAAGCAAATCCCCAGAACAGGAACTTTAGATTACACTGCTACTCAGAGCAGCATTGTCATCCTCTGTATCAGATAGTTGAGTAATAGAAGAGATTTTATGACTTTTTTTCAGTTAGTTGGATCCTTTTGTTTAGTTCTTAGATTTACAGGAAGCACATGCTTAAGAGCCCCACTTTCTCTACACCTGAAAAGGTCATAGTTCCAATTTTGTAATGTACTCAGTGCCATCCTGGTTAGATGAGCCCTACCATGGACATTTCAGAAGTGATCACACTCTTAAACAGCTGAAAATCTGGTTCCCTCATAGTTGAAAGTAGGATAACAAAGATACTGCTATGGGTTGTTATTTTTATAGGCATGCAGACAAGAGTGTTAAATCCCTTGTTTTACTTTTTGTTTTGTTCTCGCTGATTAGTGAAAACAGAGGGTGAGATGACCTAGTGAGGGTTCAGATCGGATCAGTAATTGAGACAAATTCCAGACATGAAAGGACTGCCTGATGCTTAGAAATCATTAAAGGCTGAAAATTACTCTCTGTGAGAGAGGGCTGGAATAAAACAGTTCTTTGGAAAATAAACAAAAAAACTTTAGAAATTGCTTTCAGAAGTGCTGCTGTAAGGTTGATTGTGCAACTGCCAGTTTTGGAAACATTTAAGTTGTATGAAATAATGTCTTGACCGCAGCAAACAGGCAGCAAAGGGCAACTGATCTTGCTTCTAGCTGTGCAATGAACAGTGACTCATTAATTGGCTTTGTAAAATTAAAATCTGGTGCTTATTTTTACTAAGAAGAATGGAGTTACTGCTGGTATTACCATGTAATGTATGCAAATGAACAAATATTACCTTTTGCTGTATACAATTTGTGAATGATTTTGTCGACATTTTATGATTTATTCTCGTAATACAAGTGTGTGCAAAAAGTCATGCCTAAGAGGGGTCCATTTGTTTTGGGTTTTGCTTTCTGTTTTCTTTTGGTTTTCCATAGTTAAGCTGAGTGAGGACTTCACACCAAGCCCTGGTGAAAATGAGTTGTAGTGTGTTTGTTCTTTGACGTATTTCAGAGAAGGATCAAGAGAAACATTTTACTTGGGGAGAGCAGCTTATGAGATTTCCTGCAAAGCAAAAGTGTTGCAGTTGTCAAGAGAGACGATTCAATGGGGGGCATCAATCTCTTTCAGAGATTTTCTCTTCCTCTTTCCTGCTGCAGGTTTTTCCTTAGTTCCCTTAATAGCTCATGTAGCAAAACCACCCTCCAGCTAATGGTAGGTTCTACTGACCTGGGAGACCCAGTAATTAATTTGTGTTGGCTGAAGAGAGGGCTGGCAGCTCGGGATGGCCCAGCTGACCATCTGGTTGGTGGCCAGCTGCTTTCCACACTGTCGGGCAGTGTCGTGCCTGTCTGTGGAATATGGGATGCTGCAGCAAGCTGAGCTCGTGGGCTTTGTCTCCTGGTGGATGTGACCTGGGGAAGGGCTGGGACAGCAGCTGGCAATGCAGGCACTGGCTGCCTCTCTGATGCCACGTAACAGATGGACCTCACTGTTTACCTTAGAGGGTGTTCATTCTTATTTCTCTGCAAAGAGCTTTCTTCTGGATCAGGAGAGAAAGCACTAATAAGGAAACATTTTTTTCTTTATCCTTCCCTCTTCTCATTCACTTGTCCTAACTTCTTTGAAGTGTTACAATTTGTCCAGGGCCTCTTTATAACTTAAGCGGATAAGCAAATCTCTACATAATACTGTCCCTATTTCCCTAAAAATCAGAAATCTTCAAGCCTTCCTGTCACTACAACCCAAATCTCCATCATAATTGTAGTGACTTCCAAAAGTCTTATTTCTCCTGCAGTATTATGTAAGGATATAATGATATAAGTTTTTGCACAGGAGTTTTATGACCTGTAGAAGGTACAGGAACTAAACTGAGACCTTCATCATCCACCTCCTAGTAATATTTTCTTTCTAGCAGAGCTCTGAGAGATATTTTAAGGTGGGGATTCTCTGGGAGATACGCCATCATAAATTTTGCCACAGTGCAAATTCAGTTCATTTCTCAGCATGTTACTGCTCTGGACTGGGGCAAATACCCACACCTTGTGTTCCAGAACAGAGAGAAGGGCAGATAAAAAGCCTAAGCCATTTGGCTGAGGGGTCATCCAGATCAGTTTTCTTGGCTCACATTTGTCATCAGCTTATCATTCTATTTCACTGAATAGCACTAATACCTCCCTAAAATATTTAATAATTAACCTAAAAACTTCATCCAAAAGCAGAAAATCATGCAAATAGGTATTGAGATTCTTTCTTGCTGTGAAACTGCAAGGTCATAGAAATAAAAAAACTGTGCAGCACAGCCAACTACTGGTAACTGTGTGCAGCTCATGTTTTTTACGTCTGGAATTTCCCTAAACCAACAGCTGCCTGGCAGGGCAAAATGGTCCTACATGTGGATTCAAATACCCCAAATTCATCCTACTAAATTATACGCTTCAGAGGTTAAGAAAGTTTATGGAATGAATTGAATATCATACAGTAAATGGAAATATTCTATAATACTGGCCTCTGAAGTGAGTGTAGACTGTTGAACATGTTTTCCTTCTTTGGAGATTATAAAATTGGCTTGTTTTTATTCAGATGGCATGACGATTGACAGAGAGAGGGAATGTAGCCAAAATACTTGCACAGTTACTAGATTACAATGACTTCTGTTCATCCACCTTCACTTTAATTTTGGGTTTGTTTCCCACAAATGTTCAGCTTTTGCAGTTTCTAGAGAAAACATTTCCACAAAATGGATTTCAAAACAATTTTCCTGAAATTGCCCAGAGCTTTCCTCCCTGGGTATCCAGACAACACCTGCACTCCTTGCTCAGGGCCAGTCACATATGTGATAAAGAGACCAGGAGCCAGACTGGATAATCAGCCTGGCAATGTAATATAATACCCATTTATTGTGGAAAGAAATGTAATAGGTCTCTAGTCTGTAAAGCAAAGAGAGGAGGTGTAATCGTCCAACAGTGACTTTACTCTCTCTAAACCCGTGCAGCTAGGTGAAGTTCAGGATGTTGTGACCAATCCATATTGTAAAGATCTAGAAGATAACCATATGAAAATATTTTTGGTGCTGTCACATTGTGAGTGGAGGAGAGAGCTAAACCAAGGAGTACCTTCATGCCTTTGTGGTGCATTATTACTCACCTCTTGTTTTGCTTGCACAAATTAAGTCTGTTATCTCTGCTTGTAAACATATTTCCACATTTTTGAAGTGAAGCCTAAAAAAATCCAAAATGACTAAATTAAAAAAGTGTGATATAGATACTTAGTACACATTTTAATTTATTTTCTCTTTTTCTTCTGTGCTTTGACAAGCAGAGCTGACACTTAAAAGCAACAATGGCCAATCCCATTTCCTTGAAAATCAATTCCCCAAATCCTGTTGCAGTAACATGAATTCAGGTGAGAGTTTGAATTTCTGTAAGCCCCAGAGGGCTTCTATGTTTAATTTAAATGGATAAATGATAGGATTTAAAGTTTTTATTTCTTCTAGTACACCAAGTTCTACTTAGACATTATAAATTGTCTGTAAAACCCTGGTTAAATGTTTTCACATCTAAGTATGCTTCTGTCTTCTCCTCACAGGTCTTTGTCACTTTCCTCTCAAATTCCCTGCTGAAGTCAATTTTTACTTCATACAGAGAGAATGATTGAAAATATATGTTACACTATTTATATATTTATTAAATATATAATGCATTTTAAGAGGAAGAAAGCTTAGCTGTTTTTTCACTATCTCAAATGGTGCCACTTTTTCTTTCAAAAGTGGCTGGCATCCATCCAGGCACTAAATGGCTGAGTCATTTGGTGACAGTCTAGGGATGTCTTGGTCCATGAGTGCTTTAGGCAGAATCTGACTAAAGAAATTATTTTGCCGAAAGTGAAACAGGTCGTTCCCATTGCAAAGGCTTGTCAGACCTGTGGCAGATTTCATATACAGCCCAGGTGGTAGTGGATTGAAAAAAAAGCAGGTTTAGACTGAACCAGAAAAGTACACCAGGCTAATGGTTGCAGTGAGAGTAGGAAAAGAAAGTTCTTTGATTTCAGGTCATCCTTAAACCTCACATGAACTCCATGGGCCATCTCTGTGAATCATGCAAGCATACCTTCTGATAAATTCTACATGTACACCTGTAAGCAATTAGTAATTTTAGAATATGGTGGAAATAATGAATTTAGAATGCCTAACAGCAAAGACTTGCATAATTTAAAAATAAAAGCTCTGCAAAATTCATATTTATTCTCTTCCTCTATTACATCTATTTCACCTGATTGCATAAATCCTGCTGCTCGTCCAGGGGCCAAAAAAATTAAAATTCCATCTCACTGCATGTAGGATAATGTATATTCATATGGTCACAGTTGTGTATGAGGATGTAATCCCATTCTGATGTTACCAGAGTACCAAGTTCAGCTACAGAATCAAAACACAAGTTAAAGGAGAGGGACTGGGCATGAGGAGTCATTTTTACTATCTTGGTGCACTTGCTGCTATGATTTTGTATCATTTTCCTCAGGAAGAGCATGAGAGATCTGTGGAAGGTGGTGTTTTTGTGAGGCAATTTACAAATTTTTTTTTTAAGGAAAATACTTTAAGTTTATACTTTCTATCCTTGGATTGCAGTAACATATGGTGAGGAAATGAAATATTGCAGTTCTTAGTATGCTGAGCTAAGGTTGATCTTGGCTCTGCTCAGCTTGCTTTATTTCAAAAACAACTGAAAAGTGGCAGTGAAGAAAAGCAATAATGAATATGTACATATTGAAATATTTTTATATTTATACAAGCTGGGAAATGCAGTCAGAAAAACTGCTCGTATACAAAATAGTCCCTCATATTCAGACACTGATACCAAAACACGTTAGAAAGCATGAGCTGCAACATGAAACTTTTCACTTGAGCCTTTCTTCGAGGCCCAGGCTCCTTCTAAACAGTGCCTTTGCTTTTTTGCAATAGGAAGGCAATCCTGTTAAAGCAAAGCTTGTTTCAGCCATGGAGTCTGTAAAACCTCTTGGTTTGCTGTCTCACTGACAGCCACTTCACTTCTCCAAGTTGAGTGGCTTTACCTGCAGGAGCAGGGTGAGGAGGAAGGGCTACACAGTCCATAAGGAGGGGTGGAGAGAGGGTCTTTGGGTAGATCTTGAGAGTTGTCACTCCTCTCTTGCAATAAAGGAAGACCATGAAAGGGAATCAGCATAAACCAAAAAAGCAGGGAAGGAAATCAAAGAGGCCTTCTGTTTCTCTTGTAAATTCTCTTACAGAATGAGAAACTACAAAAAAGCCGAGCTCTTGTGGCATCCATTACAGAAACCTGTCCAATTTTGAAAGTATGATATAAATTCAGGGAGCACAAGAAAAGTATTTTTCTATTGCTGTTCAACATGTTTTTTCCCAGCTTTCCTGCTGTATCTCACAAGTAGATTCTTCAAATTAATTCACTCAGATTTCCCTAAAATCAAGAAAAGAGCACGATATTTATTTCATGCTAATAATTTCTCTGGCTTGCACAAGGAGATAGCTAATTTATTTGCAGAGAGAGACATGTCTTTAAAACTGTTTTGATTACAGACAATGTGGATAAAAGATTAGGTATGTGGCAAGAAAAATTTCTATAAATATTTTGGTGAAAGTATGTGGCAAGGAAGGTATTTCTTACGTTGTTTAAAATAATTGTAAACTGTTAGTCTTCCTTATAAATCTCTTGAATGAGACCATTTATATTCATGGACTTCTTAAAACACACTGTACAGTATCGGTAACTTTGAAGACACAGGACAAAATTTGCTCTAGGGTGTATTGTCATCTACTATAAATTACTATCAGTATGGAGTGAGTTGTCTTTTATTACTGGCATAATTATGCTGTAGTCAAAGCTGCCTTTTCTTCCTCTTAACATGGGGTTGATATCTATTGAAATCAAAGTGTGGTGTGCTCCTTTATGCTTGGGGCTACCTGTCGTGTTTAGCAGTAGTTTCCTGGAGTAAAATGAGCTTTTCTCAGCTGGGCAAAAACATTGCTGCTGGGAATTGTAACAGTGAATTTTGCACACAGAGGAAACTCACCAAGGTTAGACAAACTAATTGAATGTCTGTGCCTTTAGCCCCATGTTGAGGCAGACTCTCAGGGACCCAGTCTCAGCTGTAGCTTGCTTACCCATGCAGTCCACACTTCCCTGTGTCTTTTGGGGAGTGGGAAAATGGTACAGCTGTGGAGTGTGGCTTTGTTTGTTCTTGATGTAGGAATTTTTCCACTTGTGGAGTATTTTGAGTTGTATCTCTGCCAAGACAACGTGGCCATGGATGCTGTTGGCTGTCTTTGCACCAAGGCATTGGAGGCCAGGGTCTGAGCTTCTGCCTGAAGCATTACCCTCTGCCTTGTCCTCCAAGGGGTTCCTCATGTAGCAGTCCAAAATATGCAAGTATAACAGTTTTAGATGAAAATGTTTGCATCTGCATTAAAAATAGCACCTCTTTGGCTCAAATCAGAAGGGGTTTTCCTAATTCACAGAGGACTGTGGTAAGGTTAAGGCCATGTGACAGTCAGCAATACAGCAGAGGTACAACCAGACTGGCTGGATCTGCTCTTGCAAAAATGGTGAGTCCAAAGTGTTTTCTCATTCTTCCAGAAAGAGGAAAAATATCACGACATTCCTATTGCTTTTTGATATACTAATTTTGACAACCTGCTGACCCTTTTCCTTCTGGAATTTTTGGTCTCACTATTATGTCTACCATCATCTTGAAGGTGCTATGTTTGGGGGTGGGGTTGTACCTTGATTATAGCCACTTACACTGGAGTGTTCTTAACTCCTAGTGCAATGCAGAATAAATAATTGACAGAACTAACTTTGTGATGTGCACCAAGAAACACAGATGTTCTGTATTGATTTCTTAGGAAGCGTTGAAAGATCCTACTGGGCTTTCCAAATTCTACCTTGAGCCTCAGATTGCAAGCTGAACTCAACTTTTGAAGAAGTGTGTTTCTTTGTACTCTTTCCAACTCAAACAACCCACCCCAACTTTCATGGCTGATAGCAGATGTTGTACCTTCTAACATGTGCTCCAATCTTTCAGAAGAAATAGAATTTGTGAAATTCTGCCATGTGAGGTGAGGCATTGAGAAATGAAAGTGTAAATCCAGTGGGGATGGAACTGAAAGGAATGATACAACTTTAATTATGGTGCCTGCTGTTTATGGTGTCTGGCCTGATGTGAGGCAGCATCAGGGTAGCATACTCCCTTGAGAGAAAAAATTCTTCTGCTTAAGCGTGTATCAGAAATCAGCTGAAGATGGATGCTGCTTCCATCTGCTTCAAACTTTTCATATTGGACAGGCATCATTTCAAATGACAGCACATGTCACTGTTGATAAAAGAGTATTTAAAATTATGAATTATGCCACATAACCAGGATTATGTAAATTAACATGAAACCATACAGATCTTTAAATCAGCCATCACTAACGGCACAGAAATGTGCTTCTTCATTAGATGGCTTATTCAATGAACCAAAGAGAAACGCTCCATTTCATGAATTACAATGTCACTGGTATATAACCTCTCTTTCTAATGCCTTTTGTGAAAACTCCCATTCAACTTTTTCCTCATATTCTGATTTTTCTAGCCCAGCCAAGTAAGATTTGGCTTTCTGGGATATGAAGTAAGCTGTTGTTCACATGCTGACTTTATGCCTTATACTTTAATTTTCTGAGCCTTCACGGATTTATTTTGTGGTGTTACTATGCTGGTGTCAGAAATACATAGGTATTGAATTGAGGCTTCACAAAATCTCCAGGAATGCATGCTAGATGGATTTCAAATCATTCTGTTTTTTCCTTTATACTCTTTATTAGTTTTTTTATATCCTTCAATTTGGCTTCAATTCAGGGAAGCACTCAACCAAGTACTTAACTTTGAGAACATGTTTAAATTCAGCTTCTTTTTTTATTTTTTCGTTGAAATGCATGCTCACACTAAGTGCTTTGCAAAGCAAGAAATGTTGCCACTTTCCCACAGGGTGTCCCCCATATTTTAGTCATGTGCTTGCCACTTATTTTAGATTAAGATTTCTGTACTTCTACATGAAATGCAGAAAATACGCCTTTAAGGAGATTGGATGAATTCAAACCTGTTTTCCTATCTCTACTCATAACTTTTAACTGGCTCTTATTCCTGTTAATGGAATAAATTCATTTAAAATAGAACCCAACGGAGCTTGAATATTTTTCATCTACCTTTAAAAATGGTATTACTATGCAGTTCTGAGAGTGACACTTTCTCGAGGGATACTATTTTCCTGGGAGCAATTGATCATCACTGAATCTCACAAGATTGGACAATTTTTGTATTATTCAAATATATTCACATAAAATTTGCATTAAAAAGTTGAATGTGGGTTGCATATTTTCTTCATCACAGTTAACAGGTAAGCTGGGGAAAAAAAGGCTCAAAACCAGATGTGGAATATTACATAGTCTGAATTCTTGCTGTCTCTGGAACCCTGTCTTATACTTGGTTTTAAGCCTTCAGTTAGGGGAATTATCTATCCAAAAGATGTTCAAGGGGTTCAGAATTGAGAATTTTGCTGCAATTAATTAGAAAATTCTTTTTTTTCTTTTCATTATTGATTAACTACCTAACTACTAATAGTCTAACTACCAAAAAGAGGGAAAGACAGCAGTCATTTAATTCTTTTCACTCAACAAGATATGATGGTAAACAGAGCATGTATATTTCCTGTATTTAAAAGGATCCAAAGTTCTGAATAACATTATTTATTTCTTTAATCAGTTGTGATAGGACTTATTTGGAAGCCTTGAAAGGCTAGACTTTTTAGAAATTGTTTTGCTGCTACATTTGACATCTTCAGTCTTGGCCTGTCTGTTCTTGAAATGCTGAAGCTATGTAGATGATTAACAGAATTGTTGTTTCATAAAATAGTATTTGGAGGTAGTACTAGAGGTACAATTCAAACATTGAAAAGAAACCACACTGACAAAATAAAATGATCATATTTAAATATGTGTCACTTGTTATACTATCAGCAGTAATATTGTAAGCACCAAAATTAGCAGCTTAAAAATGAGTTATTGTTACCATATGTTGAGAACAAAGCAAGCAGTTTGATTTTATAAGTATTTAGTGGATGAAGGGCTGCACATTGCATGGATGGTTTTCATGTAATGACTGGTTTAGTTCATTCCATGACCTTTGGAGAATTTCTTTAGTGGGGTATCAGAAATGGGAGTTTGGGGCGTGGTATCACTCATATTTCTTGATGATGGAAAAACATATGCAAAGACTGATAAAAGGACTAGAAAGCACATTTTTGTAGATGATAAACAAGCAGAAAAAAAGCACATACTTTCCCAGGTTTTCTAGAATAAGTCATCATTGTAAAATTAAAAAAAAATACAGAAGATTACAGAATTTTTTTTAAAGTAGAAATGCAATTTACAAATGTAAAGCACAATTCCTGAATAATTGTACTTTACTTTTTTTTCTTTTTTTTTTTTTAATTCACAAGTTACAATTTTATATATATGTAGTGCCTCATTTGATTGAGTGATTATTGGAAGATTTTTAATAGCAATTAAGAACATTCTGCACAGATGCTTTTTTCTGTGCAGTTTTACGTAGGGGACCGAGCTAAACTGATTGCATTCTTACAGATGATTATTGAAACCAATTCTGCACTATGATTTCATGTCCCTGTGGTCAGGGACATGCTCATTGCTCTCTTTTTCTACAGTCAGAGCATTTCTGGATATACAGGAATGAACAAAGACATCATTGTCCAGCCTCATTCTGCCTAATTTTGACTCCAATTAACCTGCATGTAGCCGTGGGAGTGGGACAATTATTTTTGCATTGCAATTTCTGTAGCCTGCTCTGGGACCTATATTGAGATGGGTTGCTGTGTCCTGTCTCTTTCCTGGTTGAAGATGCTCCTGATGATTTCAGCAGGTGTTGGACTAGATGCCATTTAAAGGTCCCTTCCAACTCAAACTATTCTATGTTTCTATAATTTGTAAAGGTGAACTTCCAATTTTCAAGTATCTGTATTTATGGAAGAAAAATGCTACTGTTTAGGTACATCTACTGACAAAAGAGAGTGAGCAAGTGGGAATAATTAATTACTTCCCTGTTTTGTGGAATAACTTGCTTTCTGAGTAATATCTGTAACTAATGAGAAACACAATCTCCAGTGAATGATTTATCTCATCACACCACTGAGGGCTGTCTTTAAAAGTTCTGCCTTCTCTTCTTCTGGCCCCAGATTAGAGGATGCAGTGGTGCAGTAAACGGGATTTGTTTGTTTTATTTTTAAGCCCTGAATAGCTTGTTTGAAGATCACTCTTGTGTAAATGTTTCCAAGTAATCAATTGCGTGTAGATCTCTTACCCCCCAGGCAGAACTTGTGAAGTCAATAGTATTTATGAAGATATTCCATTGCAAACAGGGATGATAACTGTAAAAGGACCATCCTTGCTCTAAATACTCTTGGGTATAGAACTGAAGCGCTGTGCAGGGAAAAGCAATGTCAAACTCAAAAACAGATGGTGAGGTAAAAATGTTATGGCTGAATAGGAGAACTGGCAGAATATGGAATAATAGAACAATGCCTGAAGACAGCTTTATCCATTTTTCCAGTTGATGAAGGATAGTATTACTCCCTGTAAATATTGTCTCAGACACCCTCCAACCATTATGGAGGCAAAGGAATTGGTACTAAAGAACCTCAGAAACTGCTGTGAGAAATATTCCTTCAAGACTTAACGGATGCATGGTGCTCTACTGAAATTTTTTGTGCACTTCAGCCATGTTGCATCATTAACAAATGCAACTAGAAGGGCATCTGACAGCAAATACAGCGTTTGACTACTACTACAGAAGGTTATTTGTAGACATATTGGCATTCACGCACCCCTAAAGGCAGCTCCTGAAAGATGTTTGTTTCTATTTTCCAGAATGCAGAATGATCGATGGTCTGGTCCAAGGAGCCAGAAGGAGGAAGTTAGATTTTAAAGGCAGAAAGCAATGTGAAAGCAAATTGCATTACACATCTTTCTTCCAAATAAACTTTATGTCCCCCTGGCACTGAAAGGTATGGCTGCTCAGTACTACAGAAAATGATAATGTGCTTTCTGAAATGCATTCTCTGTTATATCATATCTTAGAGAACCCAATGGTGACTTTAACTGTCAGAAACTGGAGACAGGAAATGGGTTTCCTGACAGTTACAGATACTAGTTTCTTCTCCTTCTGAATTAAGAGTATTCTCTTATCTCTAGTTTTTTTTTAATTATTACTTTAATACAGAAAAACATTATAGATTTCAGGACTAATGCTTTAGGTTCTGCAAAACACTGCAAAGTAAGACAAGTGTGGCTGAATGGGTCCTGTGGGGATGGGTTAGAGGTACAGGGGACTTGTGCAAAAGGATTTATCATTGGGCCCACAGCCAGCAGTGACAACACTGCCACTGAGAGTGACTCCTGCTTCACTTGAGGTGGCAAAGAAAAATGAGAGGCAGGAGAGAAGCATCTCTGTCTGCCTAATCAGTTCATCTACAAATCTGCTGTCCCCTGCAGGACACGAGGAGAAAGCAAATTGCAGCCAGCCAAAACTCTGTCAAAGAAGAGATAAAAAAGCAAGTGAAGTGTGGTCTATGTTTTCAGGTGGGTGTTTTTTCTTTTTGTTTTATGAGGCTCTTCATCATTCCACTGTCAATGTGCGAAGTGTTTCTACTTTGAAAGTCATTTTTATCTAAAGTTTCAGAAAAGCAAAGGAGATTCACTTATTTAGATTTAGGGGGGTGAAAAAATTCTTTAAAGTTTAATGTCAGAGGCTATGTCTTGCATACTTGTCTCTTAGATTTACATAATTTTATAAAGGATGTCTAGACCACAACACTGATATCAGTGGTGTTATTATGCATAAAGTCAATTTTAAGCAGAAAGATTTTAGAAGACTGTTAAGAGAGGAAAATAACTGATTGTGGCTGCAAGGAGTTTTAGGTGACAGGCTAGTTTGTCCCGACAGCAAGACAGAAACCTGTCTTCCTCAGAGGCAGTGCTTGAGGCTGGAGGACTAGGGCAGGATGCCACAGTCAAACACACAGCCTGACTTTGGGATGAAATGAATTAGAAAAATGGTTGACCAAATGCTCAAACCACTATATTTCTATTTACATGTCAGGAAGGAGAAGAAAAAGTTTTCTTGATCAAATTGCCTATAGAGGATAAAGGCTAAGAAATTGCAATAATGGTTTTGGAAAGATGGAATTTCTAAGCATCCACTGCCACAAAATACTTTAAAAATGATCACACTTCTAGAAATCTGTATAAAGTTGTTGACTTTTATTGTACATAAATCACTTCCCAAGAGGGCTGTAGGAGACCAGAGAAATGATTAATGGTTCAAAACAACTAAAAGTGTGTGGCTGGGGAGGGGCAGGGCAAGTTCAGAGAAGGTGGGGCAGGGCAGTGCTCCACACCCCAGCCACTGGAGCCTCTGGTCCAGCCCCAAAGTGGCTACCAAGCCACTGGCACACCAAAAGCACCACCAGAGCAGACAAAAGGCTGTGACAGGGCTGTGCACCCTTGATCCGTGCCACTGCCTCGGACCTTACAGGAAATGGGATTGTGTTTGGATCCAAGATAGTGACTACTGATCTTTGTTTCTTTCTCTCCCTCTCTCTCTCTTTATTCTCCTAAATTCCTTTTCTCAAAATCTGTGTAACTTAAAATTGGATGAGTTAGAGTTTGCTAAGTCAGTGCTTTGTGAAGTGCCTTGCTTTAATTAGGTGTTGATTTAAAATTTACCAAGAACTTTACTCTCTAAAGTTTGCAAGTACAAGTTTGCTGTTCAACCTCCTGAGAATTTTATTGTCTTCTCCTGCGCTGCACCCAGTGGAGTCAAAGTACTTAAATCCCCTTAAAACACTCTCTGAGCAAGCTTGGGGTGTAACAAAGGTGGAGAAAAGTGTTTTGAGAACATTTAGAGTCTTATACACCCCAGATCCTTCTGTTGACCAATAAAACTCCTTTATGTCATGCCAGAATGGAAACTGTGTGTCTGTAAGAGACTCCATAATGGCCACGGAAATGATACAAAAGTTTGATCAAGTGTAAGTCCTTTCTCTCAATTTGAGGACAGTGTCTGATCATCTAAATGAGTTTTTGCTCATCTGTTCTGCATACATTTATTTGCAGAAAATGGTTAGGATCATGTTTAATTTGCTAGTCATGGCTAGCTAAAGCATAGAGAAACTATGTTAGGTGGCGAAATGAAGTCCCTCTCCTGACTGCAGAGTAACCCACATCCTTAGGGATCTGTACTTTTCCTCAATTTGAAAAGCCTGCTGGAACAGGAGGAAAAACAGCACACGTACCTGCAGTGTCAAGCAGCTCTTCTGACAAGTTTGAATAGGCTGCTTTAAATTGTAAATGAAGTGACTATCAGAACTGTTATGTGTTTCAATTTTTAAGATAACACAAAACTCAACATTTGTCACGGTGTAATTTTCTGTGTGGGTTTTTTTCATGCTGAAATTTTTCAGACAAATTCAGACTCCATCACATGAAAGTCAAACCTATAACTAAATTATGGAGATGTTTTAAGCAAATTAAAACCAGACTTCCTAATATAAACTGTTACACATATTTAACAAGACACTGTTTTCCAATGCAAGTCTATCTTAATCATCAATGTCTTTTAGGTCCACTTTTAGAAATAAACTACTACTACAAATACTTTGTATTTTGTATTCTAACGCTCACCTTTTCAAATAGTTAATCTGTAATAAAATCATTTGGGTTCCAGCAGGATGGCATAGAGCTTTCTGAGGAGTTATAATATTTATAAAAAAGTATGAATATTAAGATTAGGAGTTATTTTTCTACTAACATCAAAACTCTTTGGTGTATTGTAATTTTATTCATAATAACCTAAATTACTATTTTATGATCTGAAATAGATGCATCTGAGACTACTTGAGTGAATTAATGTAGAAGTCAAAATACGGCAAATATACTCTGTGCAAGCTTGTTGTTTGCATTGAAAACTAGACTTAGTAATTAATTCATTACATGTTTTAGGGAAAAGTGAAAATTTGCAATATTTCAGATGAATAATGAAACCTTACCAATGGCATGATTTATTACCATTTCCTGTAGCCCCTTTTAGGAAGAAGTCAGTGAGTGCTGCCAGCAAGTCTGAATGGAGTAGCTGACCTACTGAAAATTCAAATGGCTTAAGGAGTTTAAGGATTACTGCAAAGTTCCTATGAATATTTAACCAACCAACCTGTCTGACTGATAGATGCTACTGACACTTTCAGAAATTCATTTATTCAAAGAAATGCCATTTCGTTATGTGAGAAGTTTATCTAATAGACGTATCCTTTCGAGCTGGAACTTTGATCTGTAATTTTAAACTAAGTGGAAACACTTTGCTGGTTGGAAGACACCGTGTTGTTTACTGGATTTCTCAGCATGAAACTGCAACCAAAAGGCGTGTCATATTCTTGCAAATGGTTGCAACAAATTTTAATATGTTTTTCTTTGACTAGACAATGACTTCACTGAATTTGTGGACCATTATGGTTGCTTTAGAGCGTGGCATAGGAAACATTTGGAATTTGTTATCCAGCAGTAAGCTCTGTTTGCAAACATTCCTCTGAACAGGTTCACTCTTCAGCTGTTATGTGGTAAGATGAATCAGAATGAATAATTTCTTTTCCAGTCACAAACACTTGATGCGTATCCTATATATGAGAAGTTCCTGGAAGAAAAAAAAAATAGGAGCTGTCTACAAGCCAAAATGGGAAAAACAAGAAAAGTTCTGTAGGGCTGATCTAGTTTCCATCTGTGATTCTGCTGAACCTGTGGTTTTTGAATCACAGAAGCAGGCATACCTCTTAACCTTTGTAAAAGATTGATGTTTTGTCTTCCCCAACGCTCTCAAGAGTGACCTGGGGAGGTATGGCCAGAGTGGAAAGGGGATTGGGTAGGTGCAGGTCTTATGAAATAACTGCACTCGGGACATATGAAAGTGGGACAAAAAAGTTCTGTTATTTATTTAATCATACACTCCTTTTTCTTTGTTTCCTCTACATTTTTTGTCATATTTGCTAAAGAAAAGTTAGACTTTCCACTTGGAATGTGGAAAGTCTTTAAAAAGAAGAAAAGGAATACTTTCTCACTATCTTGTATCTAAAGTATGGTTTACTTGAAGCACATTCAGTTAAAAAGTCTGCTATTTTTAAATATAAGTTTTCTCATTGTGACTTGCAATAAAAGATATAAATCTAATTCAGACCTGACCTGGAACATACTCTTGTCAGCTGAAGGCATAAATTTGATTCTGTGTTTCAACCTCAGCTGTAGCAGTTCTGTGTCTACATTACCCCTTTGGAGGGTAGATATTGAGACATTTATGAATAAATAACCCAAGAAGAAAAGGAAGACATTATAGGCAAAAATCAAATCTTAATGAAATTATGACACTTCAGTTTGCAGTCACTGTATGGCATAGTAGTCAAGTGGACAAAACCCAAACATTTAAAATATAATAAAGCTGTATTATTATAACCCATGTGTGCTGTTTCAAAATAATTTTATACTATATTTCTGCTTGTGACAAGCGTCTTGGACCAAGCTAAATTCTTTATTGATAAAATCAATCCAAAGGATAAAAGAATGCTAAAAGCAAATATAGAATTTATTGAAAAAAAAATGACATTAAAGCTTTAAAGGGTATCTAACTTTTTTACACTACTTGAAAAAGTTAAAATGCATAAGTGGTTCTACCAGTACAGAGTTGTTTAAAGAATGTGCTTGTTTGATGGAGAGGATTTATGCAGAAGAGGCAAGGCAAAAAAATAGTCTTTTAGACATTAAATTAACTGCTACTCTTATAAATGTGTATTTGTGCAGTTTAAAACTCTTTTATATAGCTAGAAGGCACTTTAAATTCATGTTCTAGTCAGCTGGAAGGAAACAAAAATTAGTCTCACAGTATTACAATGCTCTCTCAAGAACCTGAAGGACAATATAAAACTTAAAGTAATTAATGTTTTGCATGAAAAAAGTTACTTTTCAGTCAATGCAATATTTGGTATCAATTTAAGGGACTAATAGAAATATCTCTGGCAGAACAAATGACATTTCTGATGGGGCATATCTGATCCTTGAAAGTATTGCTAGACTTATCATGGCTGGCAGCCTGAAGGTCAGAAATACTTAAGTCTGGCTCTGTCAGCAAAATTTTCAAATCTGTTTTTGGCTGTACCCTTATGAGAGGCTCATTCTTTGTAGATGATGATTTTTTTTTTTTTTTTTAATTTTTTTTTTTTTTTTGTAAGAGGAAGATGTGAGGGTTCAGAAAGCTTGGGAATACATCAGCTGGGGAGGGAAAAGTTCACCTGTTTTCCTCAGCTCAACAATACAAAGAAAATAAGGTGATTATTCAGTTGGTTCAATTAAACAGACTTAAGCCAGTGCAAAAAGTGGAGCAGAACCAGGCAAGAATATTCAAAGAACAATTGGTATTTCTTAATGTCTCCTAGATTTTTACTGTGAATTTTCTCTTTGTTAGAAATTTCTTTATCTTATGCCAAATAAGGCAATTTTTCTTCATTTGACAACAAGTTTCTGTAAAGTTTTATGGCTTCAATCCATGTGGATACTTTTTTATGTCCTTGCCCTCTTAAAATGAGTATGAAAGCAATCCATCTTTTTTATTTTTTTTTTGTTTGAAATTCAAAGATAATTTCTCTATTTCACAAGGACTATAGGAAAAAAAGAAAACACACCAGCTTGCTTTATCTTCCAGTTCCTCATGCAAAACTGTATTGTCAGCAGTCAGAACTACCTTGAAGTTCTGCAGAAATATAGATGCTATTTAATTTTCCCGTCTTGGACTCCTTTCAGTTTTCTATCTGTAAAGCAGTGAGACAGGACAGCTGAGAGAAATAAGTGGAGGCAAAATGGGTAGTGAAAAAGGTTATGAAGGAGAGGTGAGAGGAGTCAATGGTTTACTGGCCACACTGCTCTTTGTGCTTCCCATAAAATTTTAGAAAGAGACTGGTAAGGCTTAGAAGCTGCAGGGGGAAAAGATTCTCATCCCACTTTTAAGCTGTTCCTCCTCTTTCACATTCCTCAAGTATGAGACCTCCTTCACTCCTGTAGTCACCTTTTATACTCCTCATTTTCAGTCAGTAGAGGACTCCTCTAACTCTCCATAAATCAGTCACTTGGACTTGTGTGCCCTCAGTAATTCTCAAAGGTGGGAAATGTTCTGGACACTTGTTGAACAAGATCAGCCTCTAGGATGCACTAACCTCTGCTGGTTTAGAGAACCATCTAGCATATCCTTCTTGAATGCATACTACAGTCAGAACTCTGACATCTTAAGGATGAAGTAAACTCTTGTTCAAGATCTATGTACAAAGATGGGAGTTTAAATTCTGCAGCTTAAACCTCGTGGCACTACTGTACTGAGATCTGAAGCTGCAGACAAGAACACTACTGAGAAGTTTCTGCCAAATATGGAAATAAGTTAATACAAATAAAGACAGCATTTGGATATATTGCTGGGACTGCATCAGGGCATGGCATCTTAATCTGAGTTATTGATGCAAGTGTAAAAGGAAAGAAGAAAGTTTCATAACTCTTTCATATGCCCTTCAACGTTGGTAATAACGCATTTCCTAAGGGTGTTTGTTTCATTCTTGTCCAACCTAACACATGACTGTATAACACTTACCAAAGTTTTAATGGCCGTTTTGCACCTCGTGTCAGACTGTCTGTATGAGGGATCATAAAGCTGCTTTTGCATTAATTTATGGGCTTTTGCCTTAATTTATTTGATTTTATAAATACTAAGTCATCCAGAAGGTTTGACTGTTAATGTCAATGGAAATAGGAAGAATGACATGATGCACATAATTCCTCAGAATTTAGCTACTGAGGTATTTTAGTATATTTGGACTTAAATTCCTCTCCTTATCTTCATTAGTCTTCATTTTATTTTAAAAGAGCTCAGAAAGGCATTTTCCAAAGGAAGAATTAAAAGCTAATTTAGAAGCTAACCCTCTAGAAAATTCATCTTGACATAAAATACATAACTTTTGGCACAGACTGACAAAGAAGCTGCAGTATTCTTGTCTGAACAAAATCTCAGCCAAGAATATTAATATTCTTTAAGTAAGACATTAATGCTTGTTATTTAGAAAAGCTACTGATTCATATATTGCTTCCTAAATTTAAAAAAGGCATAAAAATGCCATTCATATGTGTGAATAAATTACTGTACTTGCCATTTTCCAGCACTACTGGTCAGAGTGGTGCACAATGCATTAACATGAATCCTGCACCTGCAGATGTTTCTGCCAACCATCATTACAACTGCTGAAAGGCTTCCTTTCTTAAAGTGTGTCTTCTTTCTCACACCTGATCGAGAGTCGTGTGTGGGTGGGAAGCAGAGAGAGACAAAGGCTATGGCTCTTTTCTACCTAATTTGCAAAGCATTTTACTTTTTACTTTCATCTATGTATTAGCTTGTGCAAAAAGATGCTGAAACACTTGCGTAAATCTGAAAAGCACAGAAAACAAACAATTGTAAATACTTATGACCATTTCATTGTTAATTTTGCTGCATAACCTTGCCTTTTTTATTTATACAACTTCTGTTTCCCACCAAATACATGAAGTATAGCTATTCCCCCTCTAAAATTCTACCTTTTCTCCTTGTATATAGCTCCTGGATAAACAAATACAGAAGACAAAATACGTTGGGGAGTGAATCTCTCTCATGTTTATGTCTGAATAAAAGATTAAAGGCCACCTGATCTCTACTGAACAGAGCACAGTGTCCGGAGGGGGTCATCCTTTTCAAAGATCAGAAAGAAGCTTATGATGAGTTCTGTAATGAACAGACTAAATCTCCATCTTTCCTTCCTCACTTGTGAGCAGGGGCTTCACCTGCCCGAGTATCCCAAGCCACTCTTAAATGTCACTAATCCTTGGGTTGGTCCTATTTCCATCTTCCTCCAGCTCAGCTCTCCACTGTCACTCCTGCTGCAACACAGACATTTGTCTTCAAAAATGTCCCCCATACCTGCAGTCTATTCTGCATAGCTGTAGAAATAATAAATTTATAAGCTCCAAAGATATTGGGATTAGCCATATTACATTCTGTTTAACACCTGATAGTTTCTGAAGACGTTTGCCTGTTGAACCATTCAGTCATCTGTTGTCACAGTTTGTAGGTTTTTAGTTTGCACATTTATTTAATGGAAATATGTAACTGATGAGCAGCAGTGGCTTCTTGAAAGTCAGAGGTTGTAATGATGATAATCTGTTTTAGAAACACAACAAAGTCTTAAACATTCCCAGCAATTCATGAGCAAACCCAAAGAGTTTGACATTGTGCATTAGTGCATTGTTAAAGTGGTCATTTGCTAACTAGGAAAAGGCTGTTTGATATCAGGTATACATATTGTGATTATGGATTTTGCTAGTGCTTAAATTTGTAATTGGTAATATTTTTCCACAGTGTATCAAGATACTGGGATTTTAGTATAATATTTTACAATTCATCTACCTCTCACTCTGAGATGAACGTACTGCGATGATGGGGTTTTTTTTCTTGTTTTGGTTTGTTTGTGGTTTTTCTTTTTTTCCTTGATAGCTGAATCAGAGGGTTTGGAAAAAATAATGCTAGAAATAAATATAGATAAATTCTGTCTGATTCCAAACAATTTTTTTTCTTTAGGATTATTATTTTTCTTTAATAATTCTCATTTAGGTTTAATTCTGCAGACTCCCATCCACAATTCAAAGTCTTTGTCATGTACTAAGAAAATCCCTTAATAGTCCTGTCTCACAGAAATAGCATGATATTATTCAGCAGTTTCTAGACAAAGATGACAGGAGCATTCAGGATGCTTTGTGGGAAAAAAAAAAAGATTTGTAATATGTCAAAACTTTTATACTTTGGTAATAGAAAAACTTAAAAAATAATTGTTACAAAGAGAAAATTTGATACCTGAAGGAATTCAAAGCTCACATGCCATTTCTTGTGTCTCCCAACAAGAAATGCAGTCATAGCATGGCAGCTTGACTGATTATTTGAATCCTCAGTGTCTTTTCACAATGATCGTGTATTTTATGTTTCTGTCTTTTACCAGATAATTGTATAAGAAATCCCTTTCAACATTTTGAAGGCATCACACATTAGATTATATGCAAGTAAAATGGCTGCCAAGCATTTATTATGCAAACAGTTGGTCAGGTTCTTTGTAATGTTGTCTTTTAAACATGTTTGATTTCTGTCACTGAGAATCAAACACACTGGTTTTTATGCATTCCTAGTGACAATTATCCCTTCAGTACAAACAGCACTGGACTGCAGGGGAAATGCAATAATAGCTTTAAGTGTTCTCTTCCATCATTTATCAAAAAGCCCTTTAACTTCAAAATACTTTCCTTTGCATTGACACTTAAATGCTTCATTGTCCTAGCTAGAAAAAAATTTGAAAAACTAAAGCAAATCTGTAAAGCTCTTTAAGTTCCAGCAAGTGCAGCAAACATTTCAGTGTCAACTTTCTGCTTTCATTGACATAATTTGGACTGTGTGATCTGTCTGAGGAGCTCTGCAATATGAAATTAATACCATGTGATGCAATAAAAATGAACCAAAGGGGAACGCTGAGAATAAACAGCACACTTCAATTTCTCAAAATGACACATGTTTGGAGAAAGCAAATGCAAATGTTGTTCAAAACCAGCACCAGCTTTAAGCTCCCCTTTTCAGCCACGTTGCTGGCCTTGTTCTCTGCAGGAGTGGCTTCCTTCTTCCAACACATCATTTATCAGATGCCTTCGTTTACTGTTCTTGACACTTCACTTTGCAGATGCTGAGTGATTGGTTTATTCCATTGGCTTAAATGAAGGACTTGCCAGGTTAGCAAATACCTAAACATGGCCATGCTTCACTCAGAGATTTTTTTCTCTGCATTTGTGATCAGTCTTCACACTCTCTTGGAAGCCCCAGCCCGAAGGCTTCCAAGGGATCAACCTGTGTCTCCTGTAAGAGATGCAGGATCTGAAGCAGGGCCCTCCTATTTTTTTTCCTACTGGCTCACTGGTGTGTCTCAGACACTTGCATCCTTGTCTGGGAAATCTATGTCTCTCATCAGCACTCAAGAAGCACAAAATATTTCTCCCAAGCTCAACTACTGTGTCAGGAGGCCAGGGGAGAGCTTGCTGCATAAACAAAATGCTTAAACTAAGAGTCCAGGGACTTCTTGAAAGTGGTGCCTCTGTGCTTCTTTATGGGCTTGCAGATGAGCTTTTATCACATAACCTGGCAGGAATGACTCCAACCATGAATTTAATTCCATGAAATGATGAATTCCTATTAGTCAAAAAAATAGAGGACATTGCTATGCAGGTGAATTTCCCTATTGTTTTGCTGCCCCAGTGAAATTAATTTCCATGCTTACATTGCCCTCACTGAACTTTAAATGTACAAAAATTAACCTTTCATCTGGTGCTACTCTGTGCCAAGAACAGGACTGTTTTAATAGATAAATAATGGATTCCTCAGCAATGAGCACTAATGACTGCAAACACATGAAGAAATTAGGTTTAATTAGCACTGTGTACAAGTCATCACCATTTTTAAGCTGTGTAAAAGACACATCTTTAATAATTACTTTATGCACTAATAGCTGAGTGGTGTCTCTGTGGGTGTTGGGAGGGCTGGCAGCAGAGCATCCTGCTCCTGGTACATCAGCCAGGGCACAGATCTGCCTGGGTTGTTTTAGGTCAGAGAGCACAGAACAGACTCAAAGTGCTGTGTATAACTAAGGGAGGTATTTGAGTACCTTCCTCACCAGACAGTGAATAATTCTGTAAAACCACGTGTGTGGGCTCACCTTTTGATATCAGCAAGGACCCAGGCAGCCACATTGATGCCTTGAGGGTAGCAGAGAAGGGTTTGAAAGGAAGAAATCATGATATTATGACTCAGGTTCAGGAAAGCAAAAAGCAATTACTTAACTGCTCCTAGTAGCTCACTTTCCTCCTCACCACCAGTTAGGGATGTTTTGGGTAGTAAGGCAGAAGCAGATGTGTTTGTGTGCCTTGCTCACTGCAGTTCAACCTGTTGTACTGTTGTGATTCCAGCCTTGCTTGTGGTTAAAAATCACATGTCAACTGCTTACATATTTTCATTTTTTCTGNAGAGAAAATTTGATACCTGAAGGAATTCAAAGCTCACATGCCATTTCTTGTGTCTCCCAACAAGAAATGCAGTCATAGCATGGCAGCTTGACTGATTATTTGAATCCTCAGTGTCTTTTCACAATGATCGTGTATTTTATGTTTCTGTCTTTTACCAGATAATTGTATAAGAAATCCCTTTCAACATTTTGAAGGCATCACACATTAGATTATATGCAAGTAAAATGGCTGCCAAGCATTTATTATGCAAACAGTTGGTCAGGTTCTTTGTAATGTTGTCTTTTAAACATGTTTGATTTCTGTCACAGAGAATCAAACACACTGGTTTTTATGCATTCCTAGTGACAATTATCCCTTCAGTACAAACAGCACTGGACTGCAGGGGAAATGCAATAATAGCTTTAAGTGTTCTCTTCCATCATTTATCAAAAAGCCCTTTAACTTCAAAATACTTTCCTTTGCATTGACACTTAAATGCTTCATTGTCCTAGCTAGAAAAAAATTTGAAAAACTAAAGCAAATCTGTAAAGCTCTTTAAGTTCCAGCAAGTGCAGCAAACATTTCAGTGTCAACTTTCTGCTTTCAAATTCATAATTTGGACTGTGTGATCTGTCTGAGGAGCTCTGCAATATGAAATTAATACCATGTGATGCAATAAAAATGAACCAAAGGGGAACGCTGAGAATAAACAGCACACTTCAATTTCTCAAAATGACACATGTTTGGAGAAAGCAAATGCAAATGTTGTTCAAAACCAGCACCAGCTTTAAGCTCCCCTTTTCAGCCACGTTGCTGGCCTTGTTCTCCACAGGAGTGGCTTCCTTCTTCCAACACATCATTTATCAGTTGCCTTCGTTTACTGTTCTTGACACTTCACTTTGCAGATGCTGAGTGATTGGTTTATTCCATTGGCTTAAATGAAGGACTTGCCAGGTTAGCAAATACCTAAACATGGCCATGCTTCACTCAGAGATTTTTTTCTCTGCATTTGTGATCAGTCTTCACACTCTCTTGGAAGCCCCAGCCCGAAGGCTTCCAAGGGATCAACCTGTGTCTCCTGTAAGAGATGCAGGATCTGAAGCAGGGCCCTCCTATTTTTTTTCCTACTGGCTCACTGGTGTGTCTCAGACACTTGCATCCTTGTCTGGGAAATCTATGTCTCTCATCAGCACTCAAGAAGCACAAAATATTTCTCCCAAGCTCAACTACTGTGTCAGGAGGGCAGGGGAGAGCTTGCTGCATAACAAAATGCTTAAACTAAGAGTCCAGGGACTTCTTGACAGTGGTGCCTCTGTGCTTCTTTATGGGCTTGCAGATGAGCTTTTATCACATAACCTGGCAGGAATGGCTCCAACCATGAATTTAATTCCATGAAATGATGAATTCCTATTAGTCAAAAAAATAGAGGACATTGCTATACAGGTGAATTTCCCTATTGTTTTGCTGCCCCAGTGAAATTAATTTCCATGCTTACATTGCCCTCACTGAACTTTAAATGTACAAAAATTAACCTTTCATCTGGTGCTACTCTGTGCCAAGAACAGGACTGTTTTAATAGATAAATAATGGATTCCTCAGCAATGAGCGCTAATGACTGCAAACACATGAAGAAATTAGGTTTAATTAGCACTGTGTACAAGTCATCACCATTTTAAAGCTGTGTAAAAGACACATCTTTAATAATTACTTTATGCACTAATAGCTGAGTGGTGTCTCTGTGGGTGTTGGGAGGGCTGGCAGCAGAGCATCCTGCTCCTGGTACATCAGCCAGGGCACAGATCTGCCTGGGTTGTTTTAGGTAAGAGAGCACAGAATAGACTCAAAGTGCTGTGTATCACTGAGTGAGGTATTTGAGTACAAATTCTTTCCTTGCCTTGATGGACACCAGACAGGGAATAATTCTGTAAAACCATGTGTGTGGGCTCACCTTTTGATATCAGCGAGGACCCAGGCAGCCACACTGATGCCTTAAGGGTAGCAGAGAAGAGTGTGAAAGGAAGAAATGGAGATATTACGACTCAGGAAGACAAAAAGCTATTACTTAAAACAATCCTCTTCCCCTAGTAGCTCACTTTCCTCCTCACCACCAGTTAGGGATGTTTTGGGTAGTAAGGCAGAAGCAGCTGTGTTTGTGTGCCTTGCTCACTGCAGTTCAACCTGTTGTACTGTTGTGATTCCAGCCTTGCTTGTGGTTAAAAATCACATGTCAACTGCTTACATATTTTCATTTTTTCTGCCACTGTTATGGCAGGGGAGCTTGGCAGGAACACGGTGTGGACAGATGGGACAGCAACCTCCTGAACTGCCCTGTCTAAATTCACAGCACCCCATGACTGTGACTACTAATGGATTACATGGCTTGAGATCACTCAGAAGTTCAAAATACTCTACACAGGATGTCCAGCTGATTATTTTTCCATCTCTTCCTTATCCTGGCAGTCATCAATATGTATTGCAACAAGATATAAATTACTTGCTTTTCTAAACTGCTGGATTTAAACCACTCTGCAAAAAGGAAGCCTAACTGGCCTATTTCTCATAGACACGTCCTAATTTTTCTGTCGTTTTATTTTAGTGATTGTCAAATTCAAGAACTTCCTTCATTACACTATTTGATGGAGCCAACACAGAGGTCTGTTTTTGCAATGATGTGTTTAAGACAAGAGATAAAAATCCAAGATCATATGTCAGAGATAGAATTAGGATGGGATTCTGGGGTCCTTTTTTTTNTTGTTTTTTTTTTTTTTTTTTGTGTTTTTTTTTTTTTTTCTTTTTTTTTTTTTTTTTTTTTTTTTTTTTGTAGGTGGACATTACCAAACTAAATTATAGAAATAGAAGAGATGAAAAAAAAGGAACTGTCAATGAAAATTATGGGAAGACAGAGGAGGATTTCTAAAGACTGTGCCAAAGGAACAGTTGGGGAGAGAAGAAAGGAATAAAAATCAGAAGATGGTGTCATGGGCACCAACAGAGAATATTATTTTAAGAAAGAGTGTTTCTGGTAGTACTAAGACAGCTGACAGGTCCAGATGGATGAAGCTGAACAGGTTCTGTGGTTTGGTGAAGAGGAATCAATGCAGATTTGGAAAAAAACCCCCAGTTTTTGATTATTATGAACTGTGCTGGAAAGCATCTAAAATGAAACTGGAAAATAAGGTCTCCAGGGGAAGCAACTAAAGGAAATTTACAGGTATGAGGAAGAAGGTGGAATGATAGCTATAGATAAACTGGAGGTGTGCTAATATGGGTTATTAAAAAGGGTGAAAAATAGCCTGTGATGAGGTAAAGACCAGAAGGTATTCTGTGCAGGGATGCAGGGATGCAGGGATGCAGGGATGCAGGAATGGGTTAACCTGTATAAGGCAAGCTGTTCTTATTATAAAATCTATGACCACTGTGAAACAGTCCTTGGAGCAAGACTTTCAGAGTGAAAAACTAGCCCATCAAGGAGTGAGGGAAATATGTATCAGATTTCTAAATATGTGTCAGTTGGCTTTCTTTTTTCTCATATCTCGCCTGTTTGTCTGTGAGAGATTATCACAGTGCCGTTATCTCCTGTTTTACATTTGGAGCCTGGCATGTCTCTCAATGCATCCATGCATAGAGAAGTCAGTGAGAAGAGAAAGAGAAAAGAGGGTGCAAGGCAGATCAGGAGAGCAGCTGGGTCTCTGAGGCAAACTGGAAGGCGAGAAAAGAACAGTTAGGGCATTTCTATGTCTGTGAAAAGAGAGAAAAAAAAAAGAGAAGAAATGTGGAAAAAAGTAAAGGCAGCCAAGCTGAGGAGACATAAAAATCCCCAGATGATGTTGGGGACGTGCTTTACAGAAGCAGCAGTGAGGTCAGGGAAGGTGGGTCAGTCCAAGGCAGCAGAGGTGCAGGAACTGCTGCGTGCTGCCCTGCCAAGCTGGGGGAGCTGAGAAACCCAGGGACCAGCAGGACTGAGAGTGATGGGGTATGTGCTGGAGGCAGACTGGGGCAGGATTTCAAACTCTGATACTCTAAAGTGTTAAGATTTTCTATAGGTATTTATATATATACATTATTATTATTATTATTATTGTGAAATATTAGACACTGCACTGAGACATTATAAATTTCAGTGAATCTCAGCTCCAAATTTAGAAAATTAAAGGCAAAACACAGTCATGTTGAAAATGTTGTAAAAAATTTGCAATAACCCTTCCTTGACCTTAAGCCCACTTGTCACATGAGGTGTTTTAAATACAAAACCACGTGCAGAGGGTAGACTCAGACCACTTCTGTGTCTATCACAGAACCAGCACAGGCATGTATTTAAGGGGAAATACTTTTCACTGTATTTAATTAGGATAGTTGATGAGACTATATTTCAAATCCTGTGTCCAGTTTTGGGAGCCTCACCACAAGAAGGACATTGAAGTGCTGGCATGAGTCCAGAGAAGGGCAGTGGAGCTGGGGAAGGGTCTGGAGCATAAGTCTGCTGAGGAGTGACTGAGCAAGCTGGGGTTGCTTAGACTGGAGGAAAGAGGTTCAGGGCTGACCCTATGGCTCCCTACAACTCCCTGAAAGGAGGATGTAGCCAGGTGGGGCCAGTTTCACAGGTAACAAGTGACAGGATGAGAGATAATGGCCTCAGGTTGTAACAGGAGAGGTTTAGATTGGATATTAGGATTTTTTTTTCACAGAAAAGGTTGTAAAGCATTGGAACAGACTGCCCAGGGAAGTGGTAGAGTCACCATCCCTGGAAGTATCGAAACACATGTGGCTATGGCACTTGAGAACATGGTTTAATGGTGAATGTCGTAGTTACGTTACTGGTAGACTTAATGGTCTTAAAAAGGCCTTTCAAACCTTAAAGATTATATGATTTCAAGGTTCAGGAGTTCAAAGTTCACAAACATCAGCTGAAACTCACGATACCCTAGAATCATAGAATAATAGAATCATAAAGAATTTAGGGTTGATAGGGACTGCAAAGATCATCTGGTTCCAACCCCCTGCCATGGAAAGGGGTGCCACTCACTAGATCAGACTGCTCAGGGCCCCATCCAGGTCTTGAACACTTTCAGGTGTGGAGCCTCTACAGCTTCTCTGGGCAACCTATTCCAGTGCCTCACCACCCTCTGAGTAAAGAATTTCTTCTTGACATCTAGTCTAAGTCTGTCCTCTTTCAGTTTAAATCCATTGCCCCTTTTCCTGTCACTGTTTTGCTGTATAAAACTCCCTTTCCCTCCTTTTTTATAAGCCCCCTTAAGGTACTGGAAGGCCACAGTGAGGTCTCCCCAAAGCCTCCTTTTTCCCCACGCTGAGCAGAAGCTGACAAGCAGTACCATCTGAATATATATGTAATAAATGAAGGCCCAGGAAAGTCAGGGCATATGGGTTTAGACAGTTTTAAATACTGGATGACACAGGCATGGTTACTGTGATGTAATTAATGAATCTTTTTCAGGCCCATCCTTCCTGTGGTCCTGGATGTTCCCAAATGCATGGCTAATGTAATGTTTGTTTGCTTAATACATTACATCAAAAAGAGAACAGCTTCTGAAGCAAAGCATCCCCTTTTCTTCAGTGTTTTCTTACTATTCTGTTACTTTCAGTAACTTCTCTCATTTTTAATTTTATTTATTGTCATCTGTAAAATTAATTCAGTCCACATTCTGGAATTATTCCAGAGTGCTCAATCATTTGGATTTGCAAATGGTTATATGGCTCAGAAAACATGAATATGTGAGAAAAGATGGTTTTCAGAGCTCTTCAATTTGTCTAAAATATTTCCTCAAAATTCACCAGAAATAAAAATTCTGTGTCCAGAACCTTTTGCATGTAAAAGTCTTCTGTAAAATTTGTCAAACACTTTGACTTGGTGAAAGTGACAGCAGTTCAATAAAGCCAGACCAACAAACACAGAAACATGCAAAACCAGGGCTAATAAATTCAAATTGCCTTTTTGCATGTGCTTATTATTATATGCTCAACTTTCTTCTTAGAACAAGCCCAATACAAAAGTCAATACAAAAAAAAGTCAAAGCATTGATTTTCCTTCAAGGAAAAGCTAACACATCCCATTCCTAACAGGTATCGAAGAGAGAGTCCAGGAGTTTTGGCTCATATTTCTGTGCTTGATTCCATTTAGATAACCTTTTGGTTTAAATTAATTACTTGATTTATACCTTGCCAAATACTTGCTTTACAGACCCAGCATGTCAGGACCTCAACACAGCAGAAATATCCTTTAATAATGTTCTCATATCTATAAATAACAAACACAAACCCAGCCTTCAGAATTCTGCTTCAATTCAGACAGGTGAGAAAACTGTGAATTTATATTTTAAGATTTTTGGGCTCACTTACATCTTATACCATCCTGATTGCTTCACATTTCAGAAAAGCATAAGGGCTGGACCCATTTGTTGTAGCCTTCACTGCATGTCCAGATGGCAAATCTTGCATTTATAGAGATCAGAGCATGACAGGCAACTTTGATAGCTAATATCAAAGAAATAAAAAAGTGTCCAGCTCTCCCTCCGTTCTCCCTTTGGTCCTCTACCTTATACATATATAAGAAAAGAAAAGTGATGCAGGAGCTGGTGGTGTCCAGACCAAATACTCTATTTGACTGTCTTTATGTCTGTGCTTCCAATGACTTGATAAGCTTGACAAATGCTAAATTTGGGGAGTAAAATTCATATTTTGTCATGATTTACAAATAGTAAATGCCCTTTTTATATTAAAATCAGAATATTTCAGTGAGGATTTGGATTGCTAAGTTTAGTTTCTGGTTAAATTAACTCACAAATTTTTCCTGAACTTTTATTAACTCTATAAATTAATGATTTTGCACTTGTCTTCCTATATGTGGCAGTGCAAAGCAAGACTTGGACATTGTGTGATACTGTAATTAATCATTGTAATTAACCTTTGCTGCAAGAAAAAAAAGAACTCATTTGATATTAAATATGCATCCTTAATCCTGTTTTTCTTCAACTTTTGACTGCTTTTTTTTTGCATGCTAATAATATTCCTCTGCTAGATAATGCAGTGCCTATGCATTGAAGAGATGTTTGTATTCCCTTGGTTTCCTTGCAGAATATAATCTTTTAATGCAGTCTATAGGAGGAAACACTGGAGATACAACCACTAGACAGTAAACGAGAAAGCAGTTTTGTTATTTTGAAGGACATCCACAATGAGCTTGTTGTTGAAAACAGAGTGAATAATCCCATACTTTTGACACAGAAACATTCAGCAAGAAGCATTATAAAAGTTATTTTTCCAGCATTTATATATGCAGAATATCTTAACTCCAGCCTAAGTTACTGCCAGTGAATCAAGAGAATGAAAAATACATTAAAGAAATGCAATATGTAAATAAAGCAGATTGTTAGTGCTTTTAACAATGTCTTGAGAATAACAGGAGCATTTGTTCCTGTATTGCTCACTTTATCCAATGCCATTTAAATGTGACTGGAATTTCTTTCAGGGTAATATACATCTCTTCATGTTGCATACTTCAAAGTGAGCATTGGACTACACATTTTGAAAAAAATAGGGCAGATTTTCCTTAGTCAAAATCTGTAAATTCTGAAAAGCTGTTAATCAGTTAAACTGAGAAACCTTATAATTACAGACGGTGTTATTAAGAATAGGCTCAAACTATTCTTGAAAGAAAATTTGATTGGCTGATTGGAGAGTCAAGGTCAGGGGTCATTTGGTTTTCCAAAATTCTAGCTGTAGCTAGTGTGCCCCTCACACTGGGCTGGTGTCTCTGGAAAGGATGCACATTTGTTAGCTTACCATCATCAGCAGCTGCATAATATATTAGTTTGAGCAGTTTAAAATTTGCCCTTATGTGGACTGGATTTCCATTAAAATATTGATATGATGAAAGTTCCTTTTTGAACCCAGTCTCATACCAAGCCAAGAGCTGTAGCTTCAAGTGAATCATACACATATATATATGTATCAAACTTAGAATCAGTTTTAAGGCTTATGAAACTGTGTGAAATATACATCAATAAAAAGGAACTTTGAACTTAGATGGTTATGGATGGTATATAGGTTATAGCTGTATATAATTCGAGGAATTTGAATATTACTTTATATTATTAACTTTAGTAATTATGGTTAGCCCACTATATGTTTGGCATTAGAGACTTTAGGGAATTGGTTGGACCACCTATGTCAATTCTAAACTAATGACTGTGCTGATTCTACCTATTTATTCATACTTCTAATTGGCAAATAGGCTCATTTCCTTTTTGTCCTTCTTCCTGGAAGGAAAGGAAACTTTTTACTTTTTTCTGAGTAGTATCAGCCATAGCAGAAGCTGAGTAGCAGGACAGAATGTCTAGATAATTTTGATTTTACTTTTTTATCCTTTTCTTGTTTTGTAGTCTGATTATACAGCCTTTAATTACATGAGAATATTGATTGCAAGATAATATTAATACTAAGACAACTTCAGATGGTATCCATTTAGTACATTATACTGCAGTCTTCCTTTAATCTTTCAAATAAAATTAAATTTAGAAATATCACTCATTTGACAGCAGTTCTTTGCTGAAGTTTCTTTTCCTTTTTCCTCCATCAAGATGCATTTTGCTAAGGCTGCTACCTTGTTAACTGTCTTATATTCAATAACATTGCTAATAGCTATTACATACCTTGTGCCAGCATCCAGTTTGGAAAATGAAATATTCGTTTGAAATGCACATAACTTTGCAGTGGTAGCTTAAAAGCAGCAGCAAGCCCAGACAGAGTGATTGAATTAATTAGAATTGTAGCCTTTGGGTTTTGTGTGTGCTTTTGGAATTATAGAAATGTTTTACAGTTTCATCCTAAATATCAAAGGTAAATGTGAAATCTTACTGCCTTTTCTATTAAAAGAGGTGCATTTTTATGACCTTTGTTACATATTTTGCTGTTCTTTTTCAAGTATTCCAGTTTACCATGGAATGATGTCAGGGTAACAGTCAGCTGACCCACACACTTCTTTTACCTGTATGACAAACTTAGATCAAAATTTGGTATTTTCCCTATTATCATAGATGGCATCTAGTCAGCACATTGAACATTGATCTTTGAGAAAGGAATCTTTAAATTTTAGACACCATCAGTGTAACCACCTTCCTTTCTGATTTTAAAAGTTTCCATGCTAAGTAATAACCAGTGTCCCCTCACTCTTCCCAGGTCCACAAACATCTCCAAGCATCTGTTTTATTTGGTGTGATGCTTTGGACCTCTCTGTTGAAAAGTGGAAGGACTCTTTCATTGGAAAGGTGACACAGGCAGCTTTTGAGGAGTCTGGTTCCTCTCCCTGACAAGGAGCCCTTTAAATGTCTGACTGAGCATGACCCTAAAATATAGCAATGTTATTTGTACTTGCTATTTGGCTGAGTATCCATGTCAAACTGTATGTTTTTAATGAAAAAAAAAAAAAAAAAAAAGTATAATTTGGCATGCAAAAGTAAAAACAGATTTGAAGTTATTTAAGCTGCATCTCTAAAGCTTATAAAGCAAAGTTTACTTCAATTGACAAGGTTTTCTGTGCTCACCACATCGTATGATCTCAACACTAGAACCATTTTTACTTTCAGGAGTCATAAAAAGAGAGGCAGAGATTTTATCAAAACAGAACCTACTTCACATTTAGGTATTGTGTTACAATAATGACAATGGTAACAAATGATCAATAGCTACAAACTAGACCTACAATGATGACAGGACTCAAAACTTGTAAGCAAGAGTGAAATTCCAAATGTTTTTCTCTGCTATACCCTTTTCATTTATACAGACACCAAGGAGCATTATGGATCCAGGGAAAGACTGTTCTAATGCAGGCAGGCTCCAGTCAAAGAAAGGAAAAACATAGTTCTGAAGAAATCTTCTGTGGTAAATACAAAAACTGCTAGAAGGATTTTGAACAACTAATGGCTTAGAGAACATTTTGAGCAAGACGAAGTCTTGACATGTCAAAAGGTTGATAGGAGTCTGTGGGGCAAAGAAAACTGGTTTTGTTATAGTTGTTGGCCTCTCTTCATTTTAGCAAGTGAAAAAACTCTAAAATATTAATTATATGGTCACTGAAATAAACCTAATAACAAAAATATATGAAATAAACTTTGTACTTTTAGGAAGATTTTTGTTTATGGAAATATTTCATGCTCCACTGATTTGTTGAAAGCATGACACTTTGCATGCTGCCTTTTATACACCTAAGGTGGAGAAGAACAGTGAAGGGACAAAAAAGCTTTGTCATTCTTTTGAGTTCTCTTGGCCTGAATTTTGAGCCATTCTCTCTCAGTTCTATGAGGCTGCTTTGAAATTATATAAAGGTTTTATTAAAAATGTAAATGGCGTAAAACCTTTGTCTGAAATGATGTTAAACTCTGTATCTAGATGTACTTTTCTTTGAAACAAGTATTTAAGCAATGATATAGTACTACATATATGGACAACCCCAGGCTGATCAGCTTTGCTTAGGACTTTGGTGCCTTCAGGTCCAGCGCAGGAGTCATCACCATCAGCCCTGGGCTCTTGGAATTATTTTGCCTTACATGGTAAGAGAAAGCAGGAATGTAGCAGCAGGTCCCTGAGGTTCAGGTGGCAGATCAGCCATTGCACCGGGTGGGACACTGGCACCTCGGAGTGGGTGAGATTCTCCTTTGGGGAAGTGATGTCTAAAGTTCACAGGGCTCTCTGCTGTGCCCATATTACTTCCTCTTTCCTTTAGTCTGTGTGCCAAGTCTTGATGCTTTCTTGGTGAATCTCCTAATAGTCTTTCTACTCAAATGAAAATGAGGTTAGAAAACTGTATGTATAATTTCAGGACATCTTCTTGTAGTAGTTCTGCCATAGCTGGAGCTCTTTCCTTGAATAACAAATGCTCCCTGAATTTCTTATTTAGAAGAAGGAAAATGTGGCTCTACATTTGCTATTTTTCTGTTAAAATGTCATGTTTAGTGTCACAGAGTTGTATTAAAAAAAGATTTTTGGTCAGAAATTATGAACATTTTTACAGAGAGGTTTTTCAGAATATGCAGGCAGATGATCATTACGGAACTCAAGGAAAACTCAAGAAAACTCAGGGAAAAGGCCCAGCTTCATCTGTAGTAGCTTTATCCCTTAGCACAGAGTTGATTTCTTACAGCCCTGGACACCAGAGGTTTTCTTTTCCCGAATGATCTTCAGTTTATTTTAGTCCTGCAAGCTATGCCCCATCTGCAGTCCTGCTGCTGTCTGAATCATTGTCTCCTGCTTTCTCTTACTTTAGACAATCCTTTCACTCACCTCCCAGATAAATGTCAGGCAGTGTTTTTTTCTACTTGTACTGTATTGATTGTTCTCTCTCTTTTACTTAAGGAGTCTTTCTTGTTCAATTTAATAGATTATATCATTTTTGATGAGTTTTCCTATTTTTCTTAGTGAGTGGAGTGGCCTTAGCTTGTCGTTACTGGCACTGGCACATTTTTTGTAATTATCAGTAGGCCTGAGAAAATATGGATTTTACATTTCTACTTTAATACCAAAACAACTGTTAAAAAAAAAAAAAAAAAACAGAAAAAAAATTCAGTTGAACGATATTTTGCTAATCTTTTTGAAGGAAGCCCGTGAAATACAGCAGTTCATTTAACATGAAGCACGCTATTTAACTTGAAAAGGAATATTTTCTTAGAACTGCCAGAAACTAAAAGCAGAGAAAATGGGTCTTGATTTTCCAGCCTTCTAGATGAAGTGACAGTCATGATTCTCCTTGATCTAACCATTTAAACAGTCACATTATTTCCAGGAAACTCAGGTAGCAAAATGTTGTGTTATGACATAAATATCTCAGCTATCCTCCTTGTGGTCCTTTCTGTTGGAACTGCTCCACTTTTTATAGAACACGGAGTGTGTAATATAAAAAGGGAAATATCAGTTTAATGAATAGGAGCATAGTGAATACAATTTTTCTCTGTGTTTCAGCAAGTGTTTTCAGATGATGTGTAAGTGTACGTATGTCTGTGTGTATACATGTCTACATTATACATGTACATAAATATGCAGATATTATACCCATATATGCAGATTGGAATATGTAAAAAACCCTCCCAACTTACGTGTACAAGCACATAAAAATACACCTACCCATACCCATATACTTATAGTTTTTATATATTGCATGATAAATGTTTCATGGTCGCTTAGGTGAAGGCAGATCAGGATGGTTGATAGAATTCCTCTTCCAAGGGCAGCATTGCTGCAGTCTCAGGGATGCACTCAAAACTCTTCCCAAGGTGGAAAAGGCAGGAGCTGACTTCCACATTCTTGCTTGGTGCTCTAATAAAGTACCATTTCTAAAAGTGCAAAGAGAGGCTCTTCTGTTTTTTGAAGTCAGTAAAAATGTTTTCAAATAAAGCCATGGAGTAATTTAACCTGAGTTTACCAAGATGCAGCCCAACAGTACTGGACTAGAGCACCCTCATTTATTTAAGGAAGGACCAAGAAGGGTTGCCATGTTATTTGTATTCTTTTTAATTTAATCTTATTCATATTATTTTTCAGCCCATTGTCACTCCATATATGCCTGACCACTAAACTTGAGCCCTGACTCGTCCACCCAATTGCAATTAATGTTCAAAGATCTTTTATAATGGATAAACCTTAGGACAAATATTTTCTCTTTTGCACTGTTAAACACTGCCCCAGTGGATCTTCCTGAACTGTTTTCAGAGATTTCATCATCTATTCTGTTTTTAAAACATTAAAATTTCCTTGGTAACTTCTCATTTCATCCCCTTCTAGGAATAAAATTATTTACTGAAACATAGGGGAGAATAATTGGCTTTTATTTGCCTGAAATAGAATGATTTCTTTAAATACAAAATATTACAAAAGCACAGTGAAACCAAAAAATGAATCATTAGCGCTTACTACTCCTTCAATTTTTTTTTTGCTTTGATAGACAATCTCTAGGCTAAAGTGTATAAATATGCTTGATGCCTTTCATGCAGTGAGAATTAACAGAATAGGATTAGTAGTTTTTAGTCACTGAAACAATGCAGTTCACTGTAAGTTACCAGTGTAGTTACATGGAATATTAAATTCATTAAGCAGACTGAGAAATCTAAGAGGCAGAATTTGTAGTAACATCAGAAATGCCACCCAGCTTATAATATTTTGGTATCTGTGCATTCATATGATCCTAGTGACAAACAGCTCTGAAAATGAGCTTTACTCCTCCACAGCACCAAGTGGTGCTTTGTTGACTAACAACAAATCAGTTCAAAGAGAAGCCTGACTGGAATGCTATCTTTTCAGAAAGGGAATTGCAATTCATTATATTAGTAAAGCAAGCACCATGAAAACAGAATTTGCTCTGAATTAAATTCCTCGATGGGGAATTCAGCCAAGGCTTTGAGGTGCTGAGCTACAGCAGGAGCGCTGGGAGCTGAGCAGAGGTGCAATGCCTGATAAACTTCCCAGCATATCAGACTGGAATGGTATGCTCTGAGAATGGTGCTCTGAAATTTGAAAGGTCTTCGTTCAGTTTCTGGCTTGGCTACAGATTTCCTCTAGGCAAATCATCCACATCTTACTGTGGCTCACTTCTCCATCTGTGAAAAGGAGATAATGATCCTCTGCCCTGCAAAGGGTGTGTGAAGATGAGGTCATTAATGTTTGATAGATGCAGTGCTGGAGACCATATCACTGTCAAGCAAGTTTGCAATACACAGCCCAGCAGTACCTCCTGAAGCTTGTGAAGTGCACTCTTTTGGGGAAATACACTTGGTTTTCCCCGGGCTGGTGAGTGGCTGCAGCTTTCCCACTTCATACACTGAAGCACAGGCTGGGAGAACTGAATCAAACTGCCCAAACATCCTTTCGAAGACTCAAGATGTATAAGGGGTCATCTTTCTGGTTTTCTTAGTCTTGTCTTTATCCAGGTTATGCTCTGATTTTGCTATTGAGACTATTTGATATACACAGTTTTCTGACATGGTGAGAGGTTTATCTGCTTTTTAGTGACCTCTCTAGCCACTGCAGAATGCAGCAACTGTTGCTTGCTCAATAGACAAACAATAGACAGAATTTATTTCCTTTCCCCTTGATCTCCTGATCTCCCTTTCACCCTCTTTTCTCTTTCTCTTCTCACTAACTTCTCTATGTATTGTTGCTATTCAAACAATGTTTAAATGACACAATTTTTAAAATTTGTTAAACTGGAGAACTACAAGATTCAACATAATTGTTACATTATCCAGGTCTGACAGCTCTCTCACTGTATATTTTAAAAGAGATGTCCCAGGAAGATGTTACATGTGTTATCTATCAGAGCTGAATTTTCTAACCCTGCCTCTGTATGTTTTAGTCTTCTGACCTCAAAAGCAGCTAAGGGGAGTTGGTGTATTCTTTTAAGAAAATCCATCCATAAGCAGGGGGAGGCCATTAGGCCTTGGACACCTGCAATGCTTTACCCCAGAGATATTATAATAAGCAGTAGTCATAAATCCGTCATGAATAATATTTTTTCAGAAAAGAACCAACAGCAGAATGAACAGTCTGCAGTAACTATGCTATTTTAGACAAAAATAAAATTCAGCTTCACCGTCTCTCTGATGAAACAATAGTTGCTGCAATAACTTAGGGGTGAACAGTTTCATTTGAAAACATTGTGAGAAGGCAGCACTGAAGTAGAGAAACTAAAAAAAAATTCAAATTCATGTGGCTGTCATTGTTTCCTCAGTAAATTCAACTGTGGGAAAAATTCGTGCCTTTCTTAGAAAGAATGGTCCTGTTCCACATGGTGATCATCCTGCACATACAGTTTTTCATTGCAGAGTTTCTTCAAACTTCCTACTTAAATCATATAAAAAAATGTCAGGTAAGTCAAGAGACAAAAGCGAACACATCTTGACTAAGGTGCTAATTAGTTAGAAGAAAAAATTGCTAGCGGCATGTTGACAGCATGTGGGTGGCTTCAATGATATCTTGCAGATTCTCTGGGAGAATTACCCATTTTTGACTCTAAAAGATGCCCCCAAATACCCAGTTTTGGAAGGGTATGGGCTTGCAAACATTGCATCTGTGGTTCATAGAAAAATTAATTTAAGGAAGTGTAAGAAAAAAATTCATAGTTTTTGTACCTAAATTCCTTGTTTTCTGTAAGAAGACCTTCATAATTGGTGCTATTACATAACCTGTAAGATTATTTGAGGACATCTGTTTATTTCCTTAATCGCCTACCAGAGGAATAAAATCTTGTAAATCATCATTCTCCCAATCTTGAAAAACTATCCTCTTGCATATGATTCTTGCATCTCACTGACTATTAACTAAATATCAGAGTGTCTTCTAATAATGAGTGTCTTCAAATAACAAGATTAACATCTACCAACTGCAGTTCTTTATCTTTCCCCCCCTTAACTTTAATGTTTCTCTAAAATGGTTTAATTGAGATCAATGGGAATAGCTGGAGAATGAATCATGGTATAGCATAGAACAGGTGAGGTTGGAAGGGAACACAGGGGGTCATCTGGTCCAACCTCCCTGCTCACAGAGTCATCCTAGAGCACCTGGCACAGGATTGTGTCCAGACAGTTCCTGAACATCTGCAGGAGGGAGACTCTACAACCTCCCTTGAAAATTTGTTCGGTGTGCAGTTATTATCATACAGTAAAGAAGTTTTTCTTCATATTCAGGTAGAACTTCCCGTGCGCTGGTTTCTGCCCATTGCCTCTTCTCCTACTGGTTGGTACCATCAAGAAAAGCCTGGATTGATCTCCTTGGCACCATCCCTTTAGACACCAATAGACATTGATGAGGTCCCCTCTCAGTCATCTCTTCTCAAGACTGATCAGGCTCAGCTCCCCTCAGCCTTTCCTCATCAGAGAGACAATCCAGTCCCTTGATGAACTCTGCAGCCCTCTCCTGGATCTGCTCGAGAAGCTCCATGTCCCTTCTGTACCAAGGAGTCCAAAACTGGACAAAACACTCCAAATATGACCTCACCAGGGCTGAGGAGAGGCAGGATCACCCTCCTTTACATGCTGACAATGCTTTTCCTAATGTACCCCAGGATATCATTGGCCTTCTTGGCCACAAGGGCACGCTCCTGGCTGGTGGGTGAGGTGCAATTCACTAGGATGTGAGAATTGGGGTTGATGTAATAAGGAATAAGAGAGATAAAATGAGAAGACCAAGTGACTTTGCCCACCTCTGCACTAGAGGACAAAAAGAGCTGTATTCCTCTGACTTCTCTCTCTTCTGCAGCCACTAAGCAAACAATATGAAATCAAACACAGTGAAAGCAAGTTGGATCTGATGGCAGTAGTGCAGTCTAACTTACCCTGAAGCCTGGCCTCTGTTCAGCACACTATTTGGCCATAGCCTGTGGAGTGGGAGACAGGCAGGACCTCTGTGCTTTTCATGTACTTAGGAAAAAAGAACAAAGATCCTGCTGTTATGCTGTTTAGGCTTTCTAGAATCCCTGGAATGGTGGTCTGTGCTCCATAAAAGCACTGGCTGGAACAGTTTTCAACCACATGCTTAATGTTTCGTGCTGTGGATATACTTTTCTGTGTTTGGAATTGTTGCTGGTTAATCTTTTTTAAGCAAAGAAAAATGGATCAGCTGTTACTATAGTTTTACACAAAATGTGTTGGAGAATATGATAAAAAGCTGGTTTTAGATCTAAGAAAAAAGAGTGTATTTGGCATATACATATATGTATATTTGCCAAGTGTATGACTCCTAGAAAATATCTGTTACTTATTCACAGATGAAAATAGTGGATCAAAACAGGCACAGAATATCCTGCAGCAATGCAAGGAGCATGAAGTAAGGCATTACCAAAGGCAAGCAGGGTGGAATTTCATCCTCAATACTTGCTCATCAAATTATATCTTTAAAACTACACCTGTCAGGGTGTTTAATGTTAGCTTGTCAAGGCAAAATAGTTATTCTTTTTCTCCCAGCAGTCATTGAAGTTCACTAAAAAGCCCTCTCCTGCTGTAAGAAAAGTAAGGGAAAGCTGCCTGCATTTAGGTATCAGGCAGAGGAATCATCAGAAGGCAGGACCACCACCTGAAGAGCTGCAGGAGGAGCAGCTGAAGTTTTCTAAAAGATAATCCAATAGAAACTGTCATTCCTTTTCACTGGACTGTCCCTCAGAGGCTAAAATTAATCTCACCCACCAAAAGAAGAGTAACAGGACTTTTCTGAGTAAGTTTTGACAGTTTGGGAATTTATCCACATTACATTACAAATGTCATTTTGCTTGGTGAATAACGTTCCAGCACATTCACCTTTAGTTCCCCCTGGCAGGAAGAAATAGCATAAATCACAGGTGAGAGGGAACTATTCTAGGAAGGTGATGCTGAGGGCAGGGGAGGGGGATCTTCCTCAACCCTTGTCACAAACAGAGGGTCCAGAGGGATTCTCTGCTGGTGTGACACTGACCCCAATGGACTGTTTTCACAGAAATCCACATTAGCTGATGGAGAGGGGAAACCCCTGCTGCAATCAAGTAGGTGGAAACCTGCTTGGTCTTTCAATGATAATCTGCACCCCAGATGGGAGAGAAGTAGCTACTACGTGATCAAAAGGGCACTGAGATGTTTGTTCCCTCTTTGTGTTGCTCTGTATCTGGAGGGCTGGGGGTCCAGTGGTGCAGGGGCTCTTGTCCCATGGGATGGGTGCTGCTGGACAGGAGACTGTGGGGAGCAGTGTCTTGGGAAAGGGAATGTTCAGGCTGTGTGGGGAAGGATGGCATCAAGGTTAAATGCACCCATCTCCATCTCCATCTCCATCTCCATCTCCATCTCCATCTCCATCAATCTCCATCTCCATCTCCATCTCCATCTCCATCTCCATCTCCATCTCCATCTCCATCATCTCCATCTCCATCTCCATCAATCTCCATCTCCATCATCTCCATCTCCATCACACTTGCTGTTCTCAGGGCTAAGGTTTGCTGGAGCTGGACAGTAGAGGTCCAACCATTGTTTTCTGATATTTCTCTAAGTCCCTGGGAAGAAAGGAGCAGGACTTACTGCTGATTTTGAGGTTCAGACAACACTGTCATGAAGTGGCATCTGGTAATAGGCATCTCAAATGCATCAGTAACCTCATATCGAAGAGGAGGAAATAGAAATCCCTGGTTGTAAGAGAGAAGCAATATGCATTGACTAAATGGGCCAAAACCAAATAATAGCAATCAGAGATAAAGAGACTACTCTGATGAACATTCCTCAGGTTAACTGATCCCATTTTGCCTCAGAAAATTAATTTTGTTCATTTGTTTCCTTCATGAAGTGATTTCTTTGCAAAAATTCCTTCTGCATGGTTAAGGTATAAATAATTGCAACTAATGCTCAATTATTATATATGCAATAGAAGATATTAAATAATAGAAATGTAATATTTATATAAATTAACTACCTAATATCCCAGTAAGGGCTTGTGAAACTTTAAACTGTGACATCCATGTGAATTTTCTTTTAAATTTTTATTGGCTGGATGTTATAAAAAAGTAGAACTAGTAGCTGGCTTTCAGACAACAGGAATTTTTATACATTTAATACTGTACTATAGTATTCTAGAAAACAACAGAATTTGTTTATGTCCAAAAAAGTGATGTGTTCTTTTGCTATCAGTTATCTGTAAAGCCTGTCCCTGGACCTAGACTCCATATTCCCAAGACTCATGTAACTTCTCAAAGAGGAAGCGTTGTGGAATTAGACAAATTTTGACCCAATGTAAAGAGCAGTACAAATTTAGAGGGAAGTGCAGATGATTGGTGAAAAGTTAGCAGCATAGGAGAGTTGAAGTTCCCACCTGTATGAGGTAGCAGTACAAGAGGTCATTATTTAACATCATTCAGGGAACAAAAGGTCAGCCCTTGCCCTCACTGTGAGCTGCCATGCAAATAAATAGGCTTATCTTTTCACAAACTCCGTGGATATTCATCTCTCTCTGTCTATGATTCATTTTTTGTAGTAACCTAAAAAGCTTTAATCATCTAGCGAGGAAGACTAGATAATTCTCCATAATTTAAGTGACCTGTCATACTACATGGAAAAAGCCAAAGCAGTTCTCTGCAGCTTATTTTTCAAGGCCATTTATAGACTCTAGGTTTTCAAGCCATGAGCCAAGTACTTCTGGAAGGAAAAAAAAGTGAAAACAACAACAGCAACAAAAACAAAAAGACAGAGACCAAAATTCAGATCAATCTATGCACAATAAAATTTAGGAATGGCAAAATATGCTGAAAATTTTGGAGATTTATCTGTAATGAAAAGAGGTGTAATGGTTGCCTGACAAGTTAACATGAAAATTTGTGAATGTGAGAGTACTCTACCAACCCTGTGCTTAGCACCAGCAAAGAAAAAAAAGGTAGTTTGACTGCAGCAGTCATCGGGGCAATTAATTATGTAGTTATGAATTAATTAAAGCTTTCACTGTTACTTTTCTGACTAAAGGAGCATATTCAAAAGCATACTGGTACTTCCCAATATCCTTGGATTGGAATTTAGGAAATGTGCATCCTTGCATTAGAGCAATTTAATTTCAAATACGTTCTTATCCCTGCAAAAGGTGAATTGCAGGCACTCTGAAGGGAGAGAGTTCAGCTCAGGACCAACTGCATAATTGGATGCTCTCATTGCAGAGTAGTTTGCAGTGTTACCTAATGGGCCACCGAGTAGGCTCTTAATCCTTTTGTCCATAATTGCAATCTCAGTAAATAAGGATTAACTCAAAATGTTCTGTGTCTGTTTTACCCTGTAAACACTTGGTGTAAAGTAACACATCAATGGCGTCATTTTGTGCTACTATTGTACTAACTAGTTACTAACCCTAGTTACTGATTAGGAGTTTCTGACACTGGCTCAGTTGTTGTGTGATGCCCACAACAAATATTTTTTACAGAACTGTAACAACTGAGCAGATTGCCTAGATCAGAGTCAATAAATTATATTGCTGCTACAAACTGAACCCTATTTAACCATCACACAATGGATTTTTCAAAGTGAGGTGCTCCAGCTCCTAATTGTGCTTGTGATTGTTCTGACTGAAGACAGACGTTTAACTGCAGAAACATATGTCGGTCTTTCAGCCTGAACGAAGAGCATAAGTTTTCAAATAAACTGCAAAAGAGTAATTAAACTTATCTGCCTGAAGCCTAAAGCAGATAGTTTGTGATTTATGCACTTGCAGTAAATTCCTTCCTCTTTTCCTGGTGCTCTGTTGTGCTCTGAGTGGGATTAGATACCTCATAGTAGAAAGATTCTTTCCAGCTAGTATGAGGCACATTGTGAAGCAGAGCAAGTTTTTGCTTGGGGGAAAAAAATGACTATAGGTTTTCCAATAGTTTTGCTTTTTTGACAGTTTATTTGCTTTCAAAACTGCAATTTTTCTCATGGGAAAGTTTCTTAGACTTGTGCCTTTAAAGTTATGTGGCAAACAAAAACCTTGAAAACAGAGCAGATGATTGCTATCAAGGAAAGGAAATAGGAGCCAATTATTAGCTGCATAGTAATAGTGAATGGTTTTTTTACCTCTGTACCAAAAATAAAATAAAAATTCAGTGAAAAGAGTTTTTCTGTAACTGTTATGAATCAGATTATAAGAGATTAACTTGAAATTTTCAGGGAAATACTGTACCTTCCTTGCAGTAAACGCATCTGAGAAGATGCTTGTTTTTTGAAGCAGTGTTCAGATCTTTCCTTGTCAGATGTACAGAACAGAAAAGCTATAGAGTTAAAACAGCAAAGGTTATTAGTAATTCTGAATATCCTCAGTCTGTTTGATCAGTAAGAATATTGAAACCATGTGTTTTAAGCTCTGTAGCAAACTATGCCAGAGTTATCGGGGATAACTTGTGTCCAAGGTCCACAAGTTCATAAGGGCAGACAGTAATTTACCTTAGCCAAAGGTCTAAAAGACCGAAGTAAGATCAATATTATTTTGGGGATGCAGTTTAGAACTTCTACAAGAATATTTAATAAGATCTATTTTCTCCTATTAAAAATTCTGCATATCCATGTCTCACATATAAACCAACCTTTAACATGTTGTTCTGAAGTTCTTATTGCTGTACTGCAGTTCAGATTATCTTTTGTCTGACAAGACCATGACCTTCAAAGCTATGAGCTACCCTGGGGTTACAGAGACAGATGTTTGTGGTGAAGTGAACAAGGACAGAATCCTGTTTTCAGGACAATATTAAAAATGTAGTTGAAGAAGAAAACTTGAGAGAAAAATCTTTAAAAACACTTGAAGAATGGAAAGCCAGCTGCAAATGAGACAAGCTGCTAACCAAGCAAAAGACTGGGCATGGAAAATAGGAGGGGAGAAAACTTATGCAAGCTTGTGAATTTTATTCAGGAATTTTTTATAGATTCATTGTTAATCTGTGCATAACATATTTTAGTGCTGATAATCAAATATATAGTGTGTACACAGAGGTAGATCTAGTGGTCCTGGAATTGAAAAGAAAGATATCACTTTCTCATTCAAATTGTTAAAACGTTCTTCAACAGCACAATTTTATCTGATTCAGTAAACTCAAGGTTACGGTAGGGAATTCTTTTTGATTTGGTTTGGGTGTTTTTTTGAGCTTTCAATTTGTTTGCTTTTTTATGGAGATGCTTTATAAAGCATTTTTTGTGGAGGATTATCCTCTGAGAAGTTACCTTAGGAAACCATCCATAGTCTCAGTCTTCAGACATAAACCCTGCAAAAGTAATTTGATTTTCTGCCTGCCTAAGGGTCTTCTGTTTTCTGATCTGATTAATGGAGAAAAATACTAAAAGAAATTATTATTATTATTATTATTATTACATACATAATGAGACAGGAAACTCTTGATCCTATAGACATGTATGAGAAGACAGATATACCAGAAATGGGGGGGGGGAAAAATCCACAAGAAACATATCATGTCACATGATATGATATGAGATACAGCCCTTCAGAGAGACCTGTGTTTCAGGTGATCCGATTAAATTTCATTTTATGTATGTAAAATTTAAGTTTTAATAAATATAGATGCATATTTATACAAATAAATACCCCTCCCATATTATATTAATGAAGTCTGCTTTTGTAGGTTAAACCCACTGGTATAAAAGCACTGAGCAGTCTTAAAATTGTTTTGACAATGGAAATAGAAACAGTTCTTAATATATTGTTTATACAAGTAGATGGGAAAATTAACACTAGCACATAAGTAGCAGACACAGTGCACTTGGTTTCATGGTCTTATGATATTTATATACACATTTATATTTATATAAGAGAAGGTATAAGCTAGTTTTTATACAGTAATTGAACTGCTCTTTTTCTGTCTTGATTGTTCCTTGATATTAATAAGTCATGTGATATATGAAAACTGTCTCAGAATGGAAAAGTATTTGAGGTTTGCAAAGTCGTGTAGGTGATAGATGAGGCAAGTGAAAGCCTGTTACTCAACAAATCCCATAATACAAGAATTAAGGAGTAAGCAGTAAAACTGTTACAAAAGTTAAGACAGCTGACTGAAAGAAGGGTTTTCCATGGTGAACTTTTAAGTTTTGTTAAGCTGGAGTAAAAAAGGAGATTAATATGACCAGAGGTTCAAAAAGCATTAGGCAAATGCAAATGTGTCATCTGGGAGATGCTTTTATGCATAGGGTTGAGGTTTAAGTAGTCCTGAGAGGAGCAGCAGTCTGTTCCAACATGAGACATTCTATGATTCCATGCCTCAGGCACACGGTTCATGATGGATTTTAATGGGAATTGGCAGGAGTGTGCCCCCAAACATCCCCAATATTGCCCTTGTGAGTGACAGAAGAGTTGCAACAGCATGGAATACTGGTAGCACCTGGGGAGTCAGCTATTTTACATTCTCATCATGGACTAGCAGTAACAGAAAGTATATGATTCAGATACCAAAAATTACCACTTTTGTCTACCTTGAAGATCTCACTCTGATTCTTTGTGACACTTTAAAAAGTTGGTGTGCTCAGTTACAGGGGTGAAAGCATGTTTCTTTTTTATTTCCTTTAAAAATGCTGCTTTTCACAGTGTATTTTAATGGACAAAAAAAGTCTTAACACTGTTGGGTATACTTTAAGTGACTGACTGTATTTCTGATGGAAGAGTAAAAGCTGGGTGCTTCTCATGAGCTGATCTTCAGCATGTCAAACCTTGGGGAAAACTGCCATCCTTGTCCTCACTGAGAGGAGCTGTCAGATCAGGAACAAGGATGAACTCCTGAGGAACCACAAGGAAGTTGCAAGATAGGGCTCATCTGTATGTTCTGCACTCCGGGACCAGTCCTAGTTTAGGTAAAGAGAGAGTCTGTTCCTGTTAAACCCAGGAAGGGTTGAGGAGGAGGAGAAAGACCTGCTATGAACCAGCACTCCCAATTCAGTGGTGTGCTCAGCCAAAAAAAGGTCTTAAACAGAGCAGTTAATGCATCATGAATATTGGATGATTAGTTATCTAGCACTGCTGTGTCTGTATATTAAACAGATTTAGCAAGCCCTATTAAATCTTACTTTTGTCCTTTTCCTCCCCTTCCAATAGTCTCAAACCTGCTCTCAGTACCTTTTACAAAGACATTTTGAAGCAGATTTCCTGTGGTAAACAGTGTGATTTCCTCTAAGCAGGGTTAAACCATGTCCAGGGTGATTGTGCCCCTGCTCGAAGGTGGATTCCAAGGCAGGTGTGTGAATGGGCTTCACGGTGTAATGAAACCATCAGTTACCACTATGGATCCACAGAAGTGCTTGTAGACACTGAAATTTCTCTCTCACCTGAGTTTACAAAGAGGATGTCAATGCGGTGATCTTTTTAGCTGTAAATTCATATTCATAGCACTGCTAAACACCCCTCTGAGTTTTCAGGGATGCCAGACTATAGATGTGAGTGAGAGATGCTGCTGACCTCTGGAGTGCTGCCCCCGACCCTGCAGTGCTCATCTGTTTTCTCTTTTGGTCTTCAGAAGTCCGTGGAAGACTTGGATTTGAAGAGATAAGGAGGTCAATCACAGCAGCACTGGGCAGGTCATGGCTGAACAAGGGATAGAGGTTCAAAATGTTACAGTGGAAATCATTAAAGACACAGTGAAAAAAGCAGAGACCAAAATGTTAGAAAGTCTGTTCCTTTTCTGGGACACAGACAAAAGATTTGTTCCTTTTAGTGCAAAATCCTCCTGCAGAAATTGAAGACCAATTTTATTTAATACAAATAGTGAAACCTGTACCCATCGCCATCATTGTGAGGTACACCCAGATAAGATCAAAAGATGTCATCCAGTCGCAATGGAATAATTTGATTTTTGAAGGTTTTGAACTGTGTAGGAATACTCTCTAGAGATTTTTGTCTTTCGGCTATGTTATTAACAAGTATTTTCTTTTTCTGTTTTAAACAGCTCTTTTTTAAAGTAGTTTTTTGTCCTTTCCTTTAAGCCATAGAATTACATTTTTCACATTGTGTTTTCTTGCTACAGAGGGAGATTTCATGATTACAGATGAAGATTAAGCAGCAGTAATGCAAAAACTGAGAAATAAAGATATTACTGCCATACAACTGACTTTAGAGAAATAGCAGAAGAATAAAAATAGGCAGAGTTACCCGAATTGACATTTGTCTCACGTATTCTATTTATTGGCAACAGATCTCTCAAGAAACCGCAAAATTATTAATGTATGCCCACTTGTTACTGAAAAGTATATTAAATATTTTTCATTTTTAGTAGGGAGATTCCAAAGCCACATCGAATATTTCAATGTACTTATTATTAAAATTGGCAAGGAAATTTGCATTGAAAGAATTTTATTCACAATTATTTTATAGGATATCAAGAACAAAGGTAATGTAAATATTTTTCAACCAAATTTACTTTGGCCTCTCTTGGAGAGGAGAATCCTTTTGTCAAGGAGAACAGTCCAAGCCTCTCCTTGCAGAGACCCTGACAATCTCTGTGTTTCTTCCATTTTTGATGCCTCTTTACATGTCTATCAACACTCAGCAGTGAATGTGGTGTTGCTCAAAGCTAATTATCCAGAAATTTCCACACCATCAGCTTAATATAACACTGACAAGTGGCAAAGGAGCAGAGAAAACAAAGAAATGACAGGTACATAAATATATAATGGGAAAGATTTTAAGCAAATCATGTCGAGTAAGTAGAAAAATGGTAAGCAGAATGTTTTGTATTTACTCAAGGAATACCTGCCAATAAAAAAAAATGCAGGAGTAGCATGAAATTATATGTATATATGTATACATATATATGTGTGTTTTATTCTATGAGATTTTAATCTTATAGATCTTGGGAATGTTTTTGAGAGGAAGACACAAAGTATTTCTCCAAAAATTTGGGGTTTGGTAGCCCCTCTCTTCCCAGATGTGATAAACTGCTCTTATTTGATGACTTTTGACACCTTCTCTGCACATGATATTGTGCAAATCCATAGCCAGCATGTAGAATGGGGCAAGAGCTGTTTTTTAATTCACTCAGAGATGTAATATTTGGTTTACATTGAAAGAAGGGATTTTTCTGGGGTGTGGTGGGGCAATAATGGATGTAGCTCTGTGAGAAGACACCAGGAGCTGCCCCCGGGGTGGCCAGTGGTATTTTCAAATTTTGTAAATGCTCCAAAAGGGACACATTTGGACACACAATGGCTCTGGACACAGCTGAGGCAGTGACTGCTGCTGGTGGCAGTGCCTCTGGTATAATGCATGCAGGAGAGGGTAAGAATGTACTCCATAGCATCTGTGAGAGAGAAGTGAGAATAGATGAGAAAAAAGCCCTGCAGATACCGAGGTTAAAGTAGGAGGAGGCAGTGGAGAGGCTCCTGGCACTGGAACAGGGATTCCCTTGCAGTCCAGTGGAGAAACCATGGTGATTCAGGTTATCTCCCTGCAACCCATGGAGGCTCCAAACTGATTAGGGCTGAGAGGTCTAGGATGGGGGGAAAGGATCTATTTGTTTATTTAACTTTATTTTTATTTGGGGTTTTTTGTTTGTTTGTATTACAGTTCTGTAAATAAATTCGTTTTTTCTTAAAGGGAAAATAAAATCCCTGAGCTAGACCATCATGCAATCATGTGGACATCTGGATAACAGAGGTCACCCATGCCTCAGAGTACCCTTGTCCAAGGCCAAAAATTCACTGTTGTGGAGTCACTTTCCTAACCAAAAGGACAGCAGACACTGAACAGCAGCAGATACCACAAGGGCCTGTCAAGAGAAAGGAGAAGGAGGTGTTAATGGTAGTAATTTGAAACTAAAGTATTATGATTTTTGGAGAAAAACATATGAGCTTTCAGTGGTTTTCCTCCAGTAACTCAACTTTATCTATGGAAAGGAAAAAAATATTTTCTGCATCCTTCTAAAGTGAATGTTTACTGTTAAAGAGTTATTGCAGCATTTTAAAATGAATAGCCAGGAACTTTTCCGTGTAATTAGCTGTGAATAAGGATAAAAAGAAATTGTCTTGGGACTGCTTCAAATATAAGCTGTCACTTCTACAATGATGAGAGCTAAGTTCCCATTCCTGAAGGTTGTATAAGTGTTGTAAATGTGTTTTCATTTTGCCTTATTATAGGAAAAGGACGTCCTGACTTATCCTTTTGGGACCAAGGCATTCAATCCCCTCTTTTTGGTTAAGTTATTGCAGAAAACTAAAAGAAAGAGTAAAGAAACGGCTTTTGATTGCAGATAATATATCTTTAGGGATTTTTTTCAAATCACATTTTTAGGCTGCTAATACAATGCTAATTGCTTAAATTCATACCTGAAGGCTTTATAAATTTCACCGTTTGCCTTGGCTGTTATCAGGCAGTAATGATCCGATCCCCAGCACACTGCAGTCAGAAAAAAAAAAGCAGCTTATTACCTCTGGGAGATGAAGTTGTGGATTATAAATCAAATGAGAGGAGAGAATTGCAAATATCTGAGCTGGGTTACTTAGTCTTCACTGGGCACATAAGCCACATTTTTTATTTCCATTCTTTTATCAGACTGTAGTGTAAATAACCATGATAACAAATACAAATTTCAGATTATGGTTAGTGTAATATGTGATTAAAACACTGTTTGTGTTAGTATTCCTGCCATTTCTCATTTCCTAAAATACTCACCAGGAGGAAACAGAAAAAAGGCAGGAATACTTGTCTTGTGGATTTGTTTACAAGTTGTAATTTTAACGTCTGTGGAATCCTACTGCAGTGCTCTATTGTTTGCTAACAGTGTTTTCTTATCTAGCCACACTGGTTGAATTATTAGCAATGGGCACATCAAGACCCTAAGGATAAGGAAATTGATGACAGTACCAGCAATGCTACCTGTGAGGAAAATGTACTGAAATATTTAACAAGGAGGAAAAAGAGTGCAAGCTCAAGAACATAATCTAAAACTAAGGGCTGTTTTAAAAGTATATGGTGAAACTAACAATAATCAGCAAATGTCTGTGGAAAGGTGTGCTTAAAATTGGATTAGCTACAGAAAACTTTCATATGCACGCCAAGTCATCTTGGGAATATGTTATTTTAAATAGGCATAAAACACTTGCTGTATCAAAATGCTTTCTTTTAAATGAACTGTAAGTGTGTTGCAATCATATGGATGAATTAGCTTAGGTGAAGAAACTGACATCATTTAGTAAAATTTTGAAGTATTAACATATAATGAAATTGTTGGGTAACACTGCCATAAATTTACAGGCCCTGAGATGTACCACATATCTGGAAAAACTCACTTCATCAAGGACTCCACACAGGGTAAGGAGATAAAAGAAATCACACTTTTTTTTTTTTTTTTTGTCTTTTTTTTAGATGCTTTCTTTGCTGCTCTGCTGAGGTGCTGCAGTCAGGCTGCTTGGAGAAGTGCAATACATGTGATGTCCTTTAGCTGAGAGAACGAGGCAGAGCTGTGCTAGCAGGTGTCTTTTCTGTGGAGGAGAGGACAATGGAGTTGTTGCAGAGCTCTGCTCAGTGGGACTTCATGTTTCCAAAGATGCTGACAATAAAAGCTGAGCTTAAGTATGTTTTACAGCACATCTGAAAAATGTATTGTCTCTGCTCTTGTTTTCAGAGATTTAATGATATTCTCAGAAGAGTTAATGCTCAGAGCCAAAGCATCGTCCTTCATTTTCATTGTGTCACATTGCATCACTCAAAACTTAAGGTCATGCTCATTTTCTATCATGAATAGACATGGTCTAAGAATGTTTAAGTGCTTGCCAAAAAAAATCAGGCAATAATACAATAATACAGAGTATCATTGATTCTCAGAGGTCCTGTGATATTTTTTATGTGAATATACTTGATATTTCATAAATATTTCTTCAAATGCTGTGCAAAAACCCAGGAATATTTGTGAGTTTTGCAATACCATGTTAAAAATGTACTTTCATCTCTCACCTCAAATCCATAGCCCTAAATTCCTTTATGTTACAACAGAATGAAGAATCTCCATAAGGCTGCATTTTCTTTGCCTTATTTTGTTCGCTTGGCTTTTGTTACCATACTCAATTTAACTGCATTAATTCTCACACTGAAGGCATTATCATAATGTTAATTAATGCTTAGATTTTATACTATTATTACATGCTTGACATACACTTTTAAACTTGGAAATGCCATGACTTGAGTCCAAATCTAAATCTGAACAAAGGCAGTTTACATATTTTGCTGTGTCAGGTTTCCAGCCAAGTGTACTGAGGTCAGCTGGATTCATCCTGGCACTAAAGAGCTGATGCATGGCAGTGCCTGAACTTACAGGGAAATTCATAAAATATTGTTCCAAATGAATAAATATGGGCAGAAGAAATGCTGTATTTTTCACTAAAATGAGGTCCAGTATGCTCAGACTTTGAAGTGGAGTCATTCAGCATTCATGCAGGAATGCTGAGACCCAGCATGGGCTCATGTGGAAGTTCAGTGGTCTTTTAGTCTAGCAACAAAAAAGCAACTCACCTGCTCCCTTTGTAAAGCTGCTTATGAGAAATTTGACAAATTGGATGGACATGACCAAATACTTCTCATTTGCAAAAGGTGTGTTTCAACAGTAGCATATTCCCATGGGGCATCCAGAGGAATGAGATTGCCACTGGGATCAGTGGGTGCCAGTGTTCTCCCCTGCTGGCATCTCTTCCAGTTCTGGATTTCCAGCAGATGATAAGCCAGAGGAGTAAAGTATCATTTATTGATTTCTGTATAGCAGTATCTTTGCACAAACCACTGCACAGAAGCAAATTTTCTAGGGCAAAAAAATCTTTAGGAGTTCCTTGAAAGAAAGGTGACCTGAAAAAAAAATAAATAGAAAAATAAGTGAGTAAATAACTGCTTGTGCAGTGAGCTGTGATACTCACCAGAGTTCAATTAAGGGAACACCTATTGTTCCTGAACTTTTCCTGTTGCTGAACTTAGTATTCAGGTCAGCTTTGAAGGGAAAAGGATCTCAGGTGAGAAAGAGAAATAAATTTCCACTGGCTTTATCCTAAAAATACCTGGTGCTATTCTTATATATAATATTTCTTTGCACTTCTTCCCCTGAACTAGTACAAGAACATATTGCTCTCTAATAGGGATTGTTGCATACAGAAGTGTTAGGAAGAGTGCTCCACATAAGTCATGGTGTATGATAACACAGTTTTAATGGTTTTAATGATGTTGTAATCATTCTGTTCATGATAGAATTTCTTTCCCAGTGTAGAAGAAAGTGCATAAGACTTCACATGTCTTTCAGCAAATTAGCTGAAATATAAATGTGGCAATATTGTCCTGAAGTAGAGCTTTGAGCTACTTTACCTTTTTCACACTTCAAACATGTATTAGTTTTGATCCTATACAAGGCTTTCCTTTCTGTGTTCCTCTGCAGGTAATGCCTTTTATGGTCCCTTTTAGATTGTACTCAGGCTTACACATTTCTTCTCTCACACAAAGCATTTTCATACTCTGAAGTGGGTGCTGACTTACACAGGGTAAAATTCAGGGTGCCCAGAAGAGATTATATCCCAGCTATCTCAGCTGACACATTTTTGAGAGCTACACAACAGTGCACAACAGGCAAGATTTCTGTTCATGTTTAGAGGTGGAGTTTCAAGGCACAGGACAAAGGACATAAAAAATCCTGGATCAGGTCCAATGTTTTCTCCTTGATGTCACATTAATAGAAATTCTGACGTCTTTTGCTTCTGAGCCAGCAGTAAGGGGCAATTACCTAATTGTGTGGTTATGGAAATCATGTGCAGAGACCATAGTATTCAGTGCCTTAAAAACATACTTCCTCCCAGTGTCAATAAAACTGAACAACTATATGTTTAGTTCTTCACATCCTGAGTGCAATTTATAGCTACGGCATTGCCCTCCTCCTAGTTTTCCTCCTTCTGTAGAGCTGGTGTCAGGCACAACAGAGATGTTTCACCTTGACATAAGTTCAGAAGTTCAAGAAGAAGTTCAAAACAAAGAAGTTCAAACAAAAGAAAGAAAAAAACGCTTGTAAATCCCAATTCTGTGCTTGAAGTCAGGGTATTAAGGGAGACTGGACAACTCTTCTCTGAAGAAACCTGGGGGAGCTTTATTTTTGGCAGGTAAGACTCACTAACTGTTCTTACAGAATGTGCCTTTTAATCCCAAAATATGTGAGTCACTCCTGTCTGGCTCATGGCAAAAGGCTAGGGAGGAATGGTTTCTGAAACACGAAAAACAAAGTGAGAGGAAATAGCATATGGTTAGTGCATTGACCAGAGCAGAAGCATGGACAGTATTACTCTAGTTGCACATAGAATTCTTAAACTGGCCTAAGGTACTTCTCCTCTGTTATTTTTTCTTTCTTCTTCAGCAGAAGACAAGGAGAGGGGAGAAAAAAAGGCTTCTCAGAAGCTTCTTGTATTAACTGATGATTTACCTCATTTGCTGAAGCACCATTTCACGTTGGCAGTGTGTGGCAGTAGTGTTGCAGTCTCTTGAAAGCAAAGCAGAAGTATTAAAACCTATTAATTTCCCCCTAACTTTAAACCAGGTTAGTTCAGCATTTTGGAATTTTCTTTTGATAATTTTGTTGCTTGTTTCTTTTCCTATCGACTATTTCAAGCAGAGATGCAAACTCTAAAATTATGTTTTTAATGATTTGTGTCTTATACCTACTGTTTTTCTAAAGACCTGTGATTCCTATATGGAAAATCAGCAGGCGAGATCCTAGTGAGCATCCTAAGGTGGCTAATACTGAAGTGCATATTTTGTGTTAGATGTTATGCAGTAGAAACTGCAAAAGACATATTTGACTTATAAACAGGAGAATCATGTTATATTGCTTCCTTCTGCATTGTGAAAATAATCTTTAATTTGTTTTTAAGATTTGATACAGTTATGTGTGAATTTTGATCTTTGAGTCATTTGCTGTAATATAGTTAGTGCTTGTGTGTGATTCTTGAGATTACCAAGGCTCTTCTAATACCTAGCCTTCTTTTAGACAAAAAAATCCATGTTGAGCAGTCAGATAGAAATACACCTGTCACATGGAAGTTTCAGTTTTAACTTGAAAGTTTCCTTTTCCTTTTTTTTCCCACCTTTTTTTTTCAGTCTTTGATTCAGTACTTCTATATTATCGACTTTTTGAGAGTTTTGCTTTCATTGAGCCTGAGATTTATTTTACTGTATTTTTGTCATGAATTATTGGTTAATTTCCTAGCTTTCCTCGTTAAAAAAAGAAAAAGAAATTGTTCAATCTTCTGAAGGAGACCTTTGGAGGGGTCAAGATGCAGAACTAATCTTGCACCCCAGCTACAGACCCTTTTATGATGAGGAAAGTTATTTCAAGACATAGTCTTGATGCTGGCCTACACTGAATGGATCTCAAGAAAATTGTTTTGTTAAATCCCATTATTCTGTTTTTCTGATTTGAGGAGCAAACATCCACATCATCTGCAGTGTGGGCTAAAAGAAGTCCATGTATGAAGAGAATAAAGTGATGAAGGGCAGAGAGGCAAAGCAGAAGCAAGCTGCACAAGTGGCTGCCAGAGGCACCTGAGGCAAAGAGCTTCTGCAGCCTGTGTCTGAGGAGAAACCCCTGTGGAAATTGAATTTGTGGTGGCCATGGAGGGCTAAAGACATATTATGAAGAACATTTGAGGAAAGCTGCTGAACAGCAACTGCCGATCTGTCAGGATGGAAAAAAGAGAGGAAGAGCAGGTGGGCTGGAAGCCGTGCCTCTCCCTGAAGTTTAATGGAGTGAAGGTGTCCATGAGAAAGGTTTCTGAGACCGTGGCCTTTCCCAGGCATTTGGGTGTTAGCAGTGGAATTTACAGGGATCCAAATTCAATTTAAAGGGATCCAAATTTCGGAGCATCCCTCTCAGCACTGCAGTCCAGGACTCCTGCCATCTGACATCAGTGGTGGAGACAGCAGGGAGTGCTGGACAGGACATCCAAAGAGAATCCAGGCCAAAGAGTTGGGCAGTTCATTATTTCTTTCTGAACAACCTGAGTTTTTTTCTCCATATGGGCTAGGGTAGTATATAGTCCATCCTCCTATAGTGCCTGTTTCCTTCCTTAGAGATATTTGTTGAGCCTGTTCCTTTATCCCACTTTTTCTCTAAAAAGTCAGGAAATTTTCTAAAGAAATATCCAAGCCTGTATTTCCTTAAATCATTTCAGTGCTGAAGATATGACAGTCATTATATAGAAAATTGAATAGATTTGTCTGTTTATTTTCCTTAAAAGGACTAAGCTAAAGTGAGTCCCAATTACTAGAATCATTATGGAAAACTTTGTATTTAAACAAAGCACCCCAACCAACGGAAAAGAAACCCCAAAAAACCCAGAACAAAGCCAAACCCAAAACAACAAAACCCCAAACAAAATCAAGCAAAGCAAGACAAAACAAACAAGAAACTCTCACCAAACCCAAAACAACAAAAAACCACACCAAAAATAAAATTAAAAAAAAAAAAAAGGGGAAGCATATCATCTGGTATCTAATATCTATTTAAAGAAAGCTTTCAGAGACCTGCAAAGGCATTCAGAAGACCACATGCCCTGTCTCTTCTTCTGACTCCTGGCTGTGTGCTGCTCTCTGATTCTGATCAGGTTGCACATCATTAGTGTAAGGCACAGAGAAATGGTACAGTTTGCTGTTTTTAGAAGGACTAACCAAAAGGGTCAATCCAGTTTACAGTTTGCACTAAATAAAATAAAGCACTGGATTATCTGGGCTTTGTTGCAAAATCTGGGGATGTGACAAGTGATTGTTGCATGTGAAAATCATTCTCCTGACTTTCAAAATCTGCTCTCACTTGAAAGTAATACAGTTAGGCTGAATTTGTTAATCCACCTTGTGAACTGTGAGGAATCACCTGTGGCTCCCACTAGAAAGCTGACAGACTCTAGAAATGCCCGTGCTCTGATGAAACGATGCTCTGTCTTTCATTAAGTTTAATGCCTAGTGATGTTGCACTAATTTTTCTCCTCAGGCCTGACAGTCCTATTAATCATAACAAAACTGCCTGGGGTGACTGAGTAGGGACTTGCAAGACAGCTTAACTGAGATCTAACTCTGCTATGTTAGGATTTGTACTTTTTTCCAACCTCTAAGATTTTTTTTCTGTGGCATATTGAATTTGTTTTACAACAACACAAAAAGGTGAAATAATTCTGTTATGTAAAACTTGTTGCTTCTCTGGTAATGTGCCAAAAAAACCCAACAACCCTAAAAGCTTGTTGATAATCTGGTTCTGGGGGAAATCTTGTGACATTTGAAGAGCAGTATAATTAAATTTCACACAAAGAGAAACAAATTAATATATATTTTTATTTGTATATATTTATATATACCTGGTTTAAATGCTATGTTTATTTACAAGGCTTAGGCAAGGAACAAAGCCTTATGATGTCCCAAGAGGAAAGTATTTGGTAACAGCTGTTGTCACGTGAAAAGAGGAAATTTCCTTGACACTTCACTACAAAATGTATCCTGAATTTTACAGTAGCTGAATTTCGGAAGTTCTAATTGACCTGAATAACACTTTACATGCATTCAGAAAATATTGAAATGGGTCAGTAACTCCCCAGTCCTTGTGTTAGTAACCTGTTTTTAAGAAGAAAATTTTGGAAATGATGGTTTAAAAGTCTCTGCACATGAAGTAGCTAATTTGTAAATTTGTGACAATGCTGCATTAGCAAAGCATTATGGAGATTATTCAACCAATATTAAATGAGTTTAAGACAAATGATAGGCTAAAAGGTATAGAAATAGAAATAGTCTAGTTACCCAATAATTTAAATATTTCTTCTAAAAAATATTTCATTCCTGAGTATACTTATTTTGCAAAGAGGAGGTAATTGTCCTAATAAAGGACTGAAAATTTCTCATATTTTGTGCTGTTCGATATATTTTATATAGTGTAATGCTCCAGTTATTTTATTGCAGATGAGCAACTGTTACTATTTATTGGGCAAAGAACAATAAATTGTAATATTGTAAGCATTTCTGGCCCAGTGATTCTGGTACTTGCCAATTCAAATCCCAAGACAAATAATTTCAGTGTCAGTTATGCAGGATGTATTCTGACACTACAGTTGGTAAATAGAACATAAAATGAAGAGAAAATACCCTAAACAACCATCAAAACAAAACATGACCATAGCTGACTGCAGAACGTGAACATAAGATGGCAAAGAAATTAATTGCTGTCATTGTCTGCTGAGTCCTTCCCGTGGCACTGGAAGGAAGGACTGCAAGTTTTCCAGGTGTCCCTCAGCCCATCACTGCTTTGGCAGACCTCTAAGCTGTTGTGATGGTATTAGTCCGAGGGGATATTTTCTTTTTCCTTTCCAGCCTTAGGTGGAATTGGCAATCATATGTTGAAATAAATAGATTCAACTCAATTACTTTTGCCAGTTGCTTGGGACAGCTGATACTCCATGGGCATGTTTTAATCTAGGTAACCTGCCCATGTTTTTTCTCTTTTAAAGAGGGATTTCAGTACACAGTGGCCCTTACTTTGTATTTTATTGCAGCTCAGTATTCTGACATCTTTGTTTTATATCTAAGTATTTATTTGGAAAAGTACTTGAATCAGGAGTTAAAGCCTTACTCTACTTCCACTGCCACTTCCTCACGATATGTTGTCAGAATCATGACAGCAGGCACAGGACCTCGTTGTTTGGCTCCTGAACTTCACAGGAAGAAAAGGGAATCAGGCACTCACCGTCCCTCGGGGAGCACTCCAGCCACGAAGCCATCACAGAAAAATGAATGTTACACCTCCATCCCTCACTCCCTCCTTCAGATAACCTTCTGGAAGTGGTAACTGGAACAGCAATTCAGTGTGACACATTGAATCTAACTGAACACTTTCTTGCTGGATTGAGGTCCCAAAAATGATTTTGGCAATGGTATGTCTTGTTCCTGGCTCCTGCTGAGGTATTGTGATTTGGTATGCTCTGCCCTGTTAAGACAATTCAAGTGCAATTTAAGCCAATAGATCTGAAGAGCAGCACAGCACTGATGGATTCTGCTTACTAGCAGTTAAAAGCAGTGTTTTTCAAAGTAACTGATTTGTATTTGAATGTCTAAATTCCATCCCACTCCAAACTAGTCATTACTGAATGAGCAGCAGGAAATTTTGCAGGTATTTCAGCTGCAGGACCCCAAAGAAGCCCATAGCATCTTTTGGCCCCATTCTGTGTCCCGGATCTGGGTAGGTGTCACTGCTTCTCTGTGTGTAACAGAGCTACACACCACTGCCTGTCTCCCATCATATTTCTACAGCAACCCACATCAGAGCTTTGTCTATAAGAAAAAAACCTAAAAGCACCATCCTCACAATGATTTTAATTATTATCTTGGCTCACAAAGACAATCCCTACTACAGGCATTTCAAAATGGTCTTAGAGAGCACAACACAGATTCTTTATATTCTCTGCCATGTGTTGTTTTTGGGTTCTGGTGGAATGATGGGCATTGTCTGATACCCTAGAAACAAATACTTTTTTTCACCTTTTTAATAGTTTCCATTAGGAAAGAAACAAAAATTTACTTTTTAAGCTGTATATAAGACAGAAGAAGAAAGAAGAGGAAGAAGAGGAAGGAAGAAGATGAAGGAGGAGGAGAAGCAACAGCAGCCACTTGGTTCTTAGAAGTCTGAGGAACACTAGAATACGAATCCACCTGTAAGCTGAAAATATTAATATCTGGCTTGATAAGTATGAGAAAACTAAGAATAGTTTCTCAGAAATTAAAAAAACTCCATTTTACCCCCGTTGGTGCTTAAACATATTGCTCTGGCCCGTATAGGTCCCAGAAAGCCATGAAGAAGAAATCCCACTCAGCCCAGTTTGCGTCATCACTCTAGAATAAACTATTTCTGTAAAAAAATCTAAAATAAAATTCAGACAGATAAATGACTTTAAATTAATATTTTAAAAAATTGCGTAATGAAAAGTTAAGGGGTTCACCATTGCAAACATGAAAAATAAAAATATTCATGCAAAAGGTCAAGAAATTTCTGCCTGCACAGAAGCCCAAGAGAGATTGCAGAATATTTTCAAAACACTAAAAGTTGATGAATTTTAATAAAATAAAATTATTTTACAGGGTCATATCCAGGAAGCAATGAATCAAGAATAAAGAGAATACACTAACTGCAGTATGGCATGGACAGACTCATACAGGAACAATGAAGTCAAAATGTATCTCATTTATCTTTCCTGAAATGATAATTTACAGGCTTCATCCTCAGGATTGTATCACAGTGAGAAAACTTACTCCTGAGACATTAATTAAATCACTCTTATTTTAGTCAAAAATTTAACCTTCCTTCTCTTTTTCCAAGCCAATTTTTCCTCTCATTCTTCATAATCACTGGAGTCATCAAAAAGCCAAAAATTTGGCTAAAGTAGACTGATGGTTTTGTGCTCACTCAGAAGGTTTGTCCTCAATACCAGCGTTGCTGTGGAAGAGGCAAGATGGGTTTCATGGTCAGCTTGATTAGGGTGGTGTAAACCTGACTGACTCCATTGTAAATGTACAAAATCACTGTTATCTCTTCAGGGGTCCTGGCATTCTGCTCCTTGGTACTTTTTAGACATTGTTTTGGTCACCAGAATGATATGCAGGACAGCACGATGGTTCTTAAATATTCTTGATGTCCCAGTTCCAGTACAATAACTTGATAACCAATGACATATTACTTCAACCATTTCAGTTTATTCAGATTTGCAAAAAACTCAATTTGGTAGGTGAAAAGCATTAATGTGTGCAATATCTAATCCTCACATGAAATGACTGGTAAAGGAAAACGATGTGAATCAGCCTGGATAGATTTGGGCATCCAAACCCATTACAACATCATGAGATTATATGCAGTCTGAAT
>VZRO01002157.1:29460-43895 GCA_013397915.1 Daphoenositta chrysoptera | reverse complement strand
ATAAAGAAAGCAGTTTGAGAAAACAAAGGTGTGAATCCAGCTCAATTTTTATATGGAGAGCCAAAAAGTGACTTAACACATAACTGTTTAAAAATTATACAATACCAAACAAAAATTAGGGAAGATCTAGCAGAACTGGCCCTCCCAGAGGGAGAAAGAATATATGTTGATGGTTCATCTAGATGTTTGCAAAGAAAAAGAACCATCAGGATATGCCTTAGTTGATGGGAAAAATATACAGACCCTTGAAAAAGGGAAATTACCCTCAAACTGGTCAGCTCAGTCTTGTGAGTTATATGCTTTAAAAAGGGCACTGGAATACTTAGCACAAAAGAAAAAGACAGTATATACTGATTAAAGGTATGCCTTTGGAATAGTGCACATCTTTGGGAAAATTTGGGAAGAAAAGGGATTATTAAGTTCAAAAGGAAAAGGACTAATACATGAAAGACTCACTTTAGAAGTTTAAGAGGCGTTAAAATTACCTGAAAAGATAGCTGTAGTAAACATTAAAGGACACCAAAGAGGAATGACTCCAGAAATAAGAGAGAATAATTGGCAGATCAAGAAGCTAGAGACGCTGCAGAAAATGGGACCAAAAAGGTTATGTTAATTTTGACCCCAGACCAAGAAAAATCAAAAATCCCAAAATTTAATGGAGCAGAAAAAAAAAAAAAAAAAGAAAAGAAGTAGAGAGCGGGATCCGTCTGGGAAATGGAAACTTCCTGATGGGAGGCAGTTACTTAATAAACCTTTTGCTAAGAAAATATTAGAAAATATGCATCAAAAAACTCATTGGGGTACTCAAGCCTTGTGTGATCACTTTTTAAGAAATTATGAGTGCATTGGGATTTTTGGAGTAGCAAAGCAAGTAACTGAAAAATGCATAATTTGTCAAAAAGTAAACAAAAAGATAATGAGAAAAACAACATTAGGAGGCCGTGAGTTAGCTCTGCAACCGTTTCAAAGAATTCAAGTAGACTACTGAACTTCCCCAAGTTCAGAGGTGGAAATTTTTATTGGTAATAATAGACCATTTAACTCATTAGGTAGAAGCTGTTCCTCAGGATTGTTGTATGTTCATTGTCCTCCCCCAAACTACCCACAAGACAGACAAGCCATGCCAGCTGTCCTACATTAAAAGTAAAGAACAGTTAATGATGTAAAACCCTTATGCCAGGACAAAACACTTCCTCCAGGTATCAGCAGCTCTTTACAGCATCAAACTGCATTCAAGAGAAGCTCGCTTTCTCCCTTTACTAGACTTGAAATCTACCCAGACAAATCAACTCACAAAATTCTGAGCAGAACTGACATAGAAACTATAACAGCCTATTAACCTGGCGGTGCTTATAAATAAAACAAAATACAAATTAAGCAAACTCAGACTTGATAACAGACAATTAATCCAGTATCCTCACTTGCCGGCCACAAGTTATTTCAAGGCATGGAACAATTTCACCTACAGCGGGGCTGTTACATCTAGTTATCACAACATTAGGAAATAATTGAGACTCACTACAATCTATTTGATTCTTAGCTCTATTTCAAATAAAGAAATCTTTGTAATTTTAAAATACTAATTAAAGTGATTTGCACTTACTAAAATATGTCATAGGTCAGACATACCCTTTGAGAAAAGAGTCTGTGAACTACCAACAGTTTTGAAAGTCTTGCGGACTATTTCTAAAGGTGTTTGAAAGACAGAGCTCATCCATTCCAAGCTATGCTGTCCTGCCTTCTGATTTCCAGATGATTTAGCTGTCCGTCTCCAATAAAGCACTTACAGGACCCACTGGCAAAGTCCTTATCCAGTAAAATACAATGTAAGAATTGTAATTTCTGTAAGGCTAAGGTTCCATAAATAACTCCTTGAGTTTGTGTATGTAGTGTATTTTGTACAGACTTTCAAATACTGGAATCCCTCTTTATAAATAGGAAACTCTTCAGTTTACAAACACTGAACTCAGAGGAATTCTTTTGGCCTCTCTCTGCTGGAAAATCATTGCTGTGTTGCAAAACATGGATTGTTTCAATCTCTCTGGCACATTAAAGTAGAATATCTTCCAATTTGACCATCCTGACACTTAAGCTGTGAATCCAGTAACCAATGTCACCTTCTCTCAGTATGGATGCACTGTTCTAGACTGAAGTAAGATCAAAACAAAGACCTGAATTGTAAAGTAACATACAGACCAGTTAAAACTTCAGGATGCTGCTAAAAGTCTCTTCTTCAACTGAAAGGCACTGAGCTCACAGTACAGTAAAGCTGCTTTTATATTCCACCTTCATTTGGCAAAATACATTTTGCAATAAATTAAAATTAACTGAGTGACAATAACAACACAGAAAAGACAACTTGGAAGGGTTTTTTCCACTTAAGCTACAAACAAGGCTTCACAGTGAGATATTTACATAAACCAGATATCTTGCCCTTGTTTCTAGGATTTGACAAAGTGACAACAGCTTAACTTACAAGACTGAAGACAAGACCTTGATGAATACGGTGTCTTGAAAAACCATTCTGAAGTTTTACATAAAGGATAAACTACAGATAAACCAATCACATTATGACTGTCAGACAATATTTTATTTTGGATATTTCTATATATGTATCAGCACATGCATAGTGTCTACCTAAAGTCTTGAGGTTTTATTTCACGTTTGTTTCAAATCTCTGATAAACTAGTCTTTGTTTACATAAATCTTCACTCAGTCTCCCTCATGTTTTGCTGTATTATATTGTGAAAAACCTAAACCAGAGGGTTTACATTCAGCCTCCTTCAACTGGGAACCATTAACAGTTCTGAGGGGCTCCAGTACCCTCACAGCCTGCATCAGGGACTATACATCATAAGTAACTCTGCTTTAGTCAGAGGAATACAGTACAGTGTGTTCCATACATAAAAAAGATGCAGAGATCAAATATACACAGAGAGGTTATGCAGAGTGTGGGATAACATGCAGATGATCCCAACAAAGTACAGAAAGCATTTCGGTTTGTCTTAAATCTCAGTCTTTTTTTTTTTTCAAATGCCACATGAAACTATAATACAGACTGAGACCTGTAACAGGCAACACCATGACGGGGCATAGGTGCCCGCTTTTGAGATAAAACAAAATATATGAGCAAGACTACTAAATATCTGCTCGTATTGTTCCTGTTCCGTTCCCAACAAGCTGGAAGGGCACTATCAGCTCTCCAAGAACAAGCGTGTTTCCTGCTTCAAGACCTGTGCTCCTTGAGCAAGGAAAACCCTCAGACATGTTGCATGTGGCACTGCCAACAGCCACTCACCGGACACTGAGATCACCCTCATGAGCAGAACACCAAGGAGCTGCAGTGCCTCAGAGAACAGACACTGCTCAAGTGAATTTAGCACCAACAGTCACCAAAGAGTGGCCATTTAAGGACAGTGTCACAAGGCAGCTGTGAGCCGCTGCTCACTGCTTCAGAGAGCACAGCCATCCCTGTGGCCAACAGCCTTTTTGAAAATGAAAACCTGTCTCTTTTTACAAACTGCAGAGCTCATTTCCAAGCACAGTTGTTTTCCTGATGATAACCCTCTTCTCTCAGCACAATACCAATTAATAGGTATGGCTTCTTTCCCTCTATCACACCCTCACTACTTAAAATTTTGAGTCCATTTGCTTTTTCAATTACTGAGTAGACATATTTTATTTTAGAAAATAATTATTGCCATAATAATCTGCAATTATCTTTTATACCAGCAAAAATGCCAACGAAATCAGTCATTACCATAGATTACAATTAATCACTAACTACTGTGAATTGTTTCAGTAAACCATGACCACATCACTATTGATACAGAGAGCAACAAAGTGTGATAAAATGAGACTTTACTATTACATTGACTTCTTTTGTAACATTAAAAGGCATTAAGCATCTAAATTTAACTATGTATATCTAGAGGATATAATATTGCTGTTCAATATGAACACAAATGTTTAGTTTGCAGAAAAGCAGCAATATTTAAACCACACTGAATATTTCCTAACACAGAACAGCAATCCCCAGAGCACTGACGCTGACAGACCCCAGCTGCTGGTTTTCCTTTGGCCCCTCATGCCTGGAAAGTGCAGTGTAAATTCAGACTGCAGCTAATAAATGACATCAGATCATCAATGAAAGTTCTGAATAAAAGTCAATAGGTAAATGGAAGAAGGTGGAACTAATAAAAAGGTAAGTAGGAGGTATTATATAAATTACTGAAAAAATGGTTGCTCAATGGAAGAAAATCAGGGTTCAAACTCAACAAAAGAAGCAGCAAAATACATCACAAATATTTAGGAGCATGCAGAGGAACAGCTGCATTATGCAGTAACCTGTCTCACCTTTTCAAAACAACATCCTTTACTCCTGTAAAGATGCAACAGCCATAACTGTATTAGGAAAGAGCCAGTAGTTATAAAGACAATTTAAATGACAGGGGATGGAAATAGGTATATGAAAAAACATATGAAAATATGTATTTTTACCACTTACATTACAATAAATAACTTCAGTTTCTTGAAAACAAAGTAACTTATCTTAACAGAGCCACATAAAATAAAGTTTTTAATCTTACACAATTTTTACAGACAAACAAATGCAAAAAGAATAAGAGCTAACATCTTCATTTAAAAAAACGTTCATCAAGTTGCAGCTGCTTCCCTTGAGGGCACCTGAGGCACTAAAATGTTGATTTCTAGCAATTAAAAGTTTTTACAGCTCTCATGCCTATATTCTAAAGATGTAACAAGACATTAAACCAAACCCATCAGTGCCAATGGGTTGCATAATACTTGTATAACACAAAGGCAAGAAGTGAAAATGTGGCACGAGGTGACTTGGATCATTAATGCTTGTCTTAGAAAAGGCCACTTACACCTACCATAAAATCACAACTCCTTCTCATATACAAATATACGGTTATTAACCCATACAGCAATCTAAAAGCTAGATTAAATATGAACCTTTACTAAGAGAAACAGCAGAAGAGGTTTATCAATAACTCACCAGGCAAGCAAAAAACTCTACTGCACATTAGGAATATTTTTGTAACTGCAAGTGTTGTGACAGAAGAAGTTGCACATTCCACCAGGTGCAGTAGGTGCACCGGCCAGGTTACAAACAGTAATGACGCTTTCTTACTTGCTCTCCAGTTTGTTGGAATTTGCACAGTGCACAGGTCATCTGCAGATTCATCAGCTCAATTCCCAATGAAATCAAAATTAAGACAGTTCAGTACAAGCTCCAAAAGTTGCATTGGTAGGTTTGCAGCTGTTAGTCCTGAGGGGTTAAGGGTTTTGCCAAGAGCTAAGGAGAAAATAAATCTTATTAGGTCACTTGCAAAGAACATGTTTAAAAAATCATTACGAAAAGGAAAATATTTTTATATAAAGCTGCAAAGTGCACAGCAAGACAACACATCCTAAAAGAAAAATAAATCCTTCAACAATCAAAGATAGAATATTTCCTTAAAGGCGAGGGGAAAATCGTTATTTCCACCACAGAGACATCTTCCATGTCAAGCTAAAGCTCCCAGGCTTATAAATAATTTTTAAAAACATGGTGAAATAATCCCTTTGCATAAAATACTTCTAGGTAAAACGCATCATGTCACTGACACCATTTGGTAAGACAGTGCTAACATTCACTGTAAGAACTGAACTGTAATGTTTTGTGGTTTTCAGTCACTCCAGGGCAGTGTGGGATCTATGTCCTGTACATCACATGGGTACAAAGTACCCAGCAACAGGTTATTCCCAGTGTGGTGCCCAGGCTGCTGAACAGCAGGAGTTTCAGAATCTGCCCTCACTCTGTTCCTTTGGTATCTCCAGGAAAACCTGGCGCTGAGGAACACGGAACCAAGCAGTCTGTGCTCTGAATGGAGCTCCCAACAACATCTGTATCAATGCAGCTGTCACGGGCTGTGCTGTTCTACAACCCCAGTGGTGTCAGAATGAAATGTACTTCGCAAGCAGAACAAGCTGCTGGGATCTGGAAGTCTGTACTGAACATCCCGTGAGTAAGAATATTTTATTGATCCTTCTGTAACTATAGTAATTTAAGTAACATTTACCTTGAAAGCAATTACTACCTCAAGGTTACAATATAAAAGCACTGAAAACATTAGTCAATAATCACTGACACAGTTTGTGAACATTAGAAAACCAATGTAATTTTGCCTAGAAAAGCAATAAAATAAATGCAAATGCAACAACTTTAACTAGTTAATCTCCTCCTTATTTAGATTCAAAGTCACATCTCAGGTTTATTAACAAGTTTTTCAATTCAAATGATAGGAATTAATATCAACTATGTGTCATTAGATGTCTCATTACCCTGATAATTACTGTTGCATCATGCCACAATTGACACTAAATTATGAATTTGGCTTCAAATTTGAATTTCTGCGTGTCTTGTATAGGCATCACCTGTTCTGCCATGAGTCTTTTCTAACCTTTACACTCTCACAATTATTTTAGTGATTCCACATTTATAGTTGAATATATTTTTCAGTGTATTACAGACACTAAAATATTTCTAAAAATGCTTCCTATACTAAAGTTAGCATTATAAAGGCAGCATTTATAATTTCCTTATACCTCTATGTGGAAATCCATGTGATGTCATTCAGACAAACCTCTCAACCTATGAGAGACAAAAGTAGTTGCAGACCAGCTGAATTACAATGTGATCCATTTAAGCACAGAATTCATCAACTCAGAAAAAATTAAGGGACAATTATGTGAGCAATTTAGGTTCAACCATGAAAAGCCTCACCTCCTTTGAAGGAGCACACAAATACCAGCAGGTCCTTCAGAGAGGTGTCACAAAATGAGGCAGCTCTTTTGCAATGCTTTGCTAAAGGTCTTGAATAATCAACCTAAGAAAAGTAAGGACAGAATAAACAATTGTTCCTTCCTTGCTGAAACCAGATGGATATCTGGCAGATTATTTATTTGACACCAGAAATTAAAATTATGACCCAGCACTACGTGCAGATCTCATCACATTCCTGACATGCCTCCTTTTTCTCCTTCAGGGTTGTTCCTCTTTCTGGATGGACAGGTCTGAGGCACTTCCTCAGGTTAAATGTAGGCAAAAGAAAGTCATTAGCAGAAATACAAGTGATTGTTCACTTTGCTTTACGAGTTCTGGTGACTGTGATAAGAAAACTTAGGTGTGTGGTACTGGTGGAGTCCCTGCACTAAGAATTTCTTGTGTCTATGTGTATTTTGGTCAGGGAAGGAAGGTGTTTTAATTTCTTCATGTCTAAGAAATATTTCTGCAGCCATTTTTATGAAAGGCTTTACCAGCATCCCTTGAAGAAGGAAAAAACAAACCATGCTTACCAGATCCATTTCCTGAGCCAGCTCTGAGAGAATCATTCCTGTTACACAGTGGTCCACAGTGCCCTGTGGGGGGAGAAAAGACAGGATCGCTCAAACATCAGGGCTTGTAGTTACCATTTCACAGCGTTACTAGAATCAGATCATATTTAATATTCTCCAACATTTCTAGAATGAAGAGGAATTGTTCGGCTGAGACTTCCTAAGCTGTTTAGAAGGCTTTTGGGCAAAAGTCTATCAACATTAATGGAACCAGACCTTCAAACTCCCTAATTATCTCTGAAAAAACCTCTCATCATAAATTTTAAGAATTGCCTGATAAACCAAAAACCCGTCTGAAAACAGACTCCAAGGAATTGCAGTCTAGAAATTTACCCCTACACTTTTCTCAGAGGTCTGTTCAGTATTCTAGCACTTCAAAGGCAAGCTGCATGAAATTCAAACCATTAGAAAATTACCCTGTGCATGGATGAAAAAGATCAGAGGGCACTCTCAAAAATACAGTTTTGTAATGCTACCTATCAAAAAAACGAATTCTCTTCCCTCCACAGTAGTTTGCAAAGCATTGGTTTGAACTGAATGATACATTCCATCACTAAGAACTTATGTCTAGGAAGCGATGCAGGAGGTGTTCAATATTCCATGTGAGCCTACAAGCTAATCATCGGGGCTTAAGATCCTTGGAATGTTTTAAAATCAGATGCAATGCAGAATTGTGCAATTAATTAATAAAATTTAACTGTTTTCACTGAGCTACTACAAAGCTTTTATAGAAAAATTAAATCTGCTCCTTGTTAAAACAACTAAAATCAACTGCAATTAGGCCTTGCCATTTAATCAGGGGAAGATCTCTGCGTACTTTTACAGCTGCAGTTTGCAGCCTCAGCTCTTCTGGTGTCCAAAACACCAGGTCATCCTTGTCAGTATTTTCCTGCTACTTGTTGCAATCACATTCATTTTTACAACTCTGAAGATCACCCACAGTTCAACTAATGACAAATCTGGCTGCTTACCAAGGGGCCAACTTCTCACTGTCATCTATTTTGTACCAGCACTTGCTCCAAAGCAAATGAGGAGAGACAATTTAGGGGAGCTCTCAGGCAAATGTTACATTTCTGCCTTATCTGCCTTTTACATTTCAAATTCTGTAAACAGTCCATTGGAATGCTCCTTAGATCACATAAACATCCAAAAATGGAAAATGCAACCTCCCCTTCATCACAGGGGCTGTGAAAGGCTGTGTGGTGAATTATGAAGGAGCTGGGAAAAGAACTGCAGACCAGGCTGCTAATCCCTTTCCCAATATGAAATCACACTCAAATTCACACTGGATGAACCTCAATCCAGAATGCTAATGCCTATGTATTTGAAACTACCATATGCTAATTATTACATGTATTAGTATTGTTTAGGAATTATTTCTTCAATTTTTATATAAAATGTAATTCACTAGATCTATGGCTTAATTTTCTTTTTTGCAGAAATTCTTAATTTAACTAAAGAAATCTCTTAAGAAATTATATTTTGCATTTAAATCCCTGTTTTTAATGAGCTGCACACTGAAGAGCCACACTGCAATCATTTTAATAATAAATGCAAACTCCAATTACAGTACATTCATAAAAATAACTGCAAAATGGTGGAGAAGTGTACTTGAGTTTGTTTTTAATAAACAGATTATTGCAACTTATCTTTTATTAGACATTCCCGAAGTACGTCAAAAAGTACATTAACTTGAACAGTATTACAAACAAAGTAAGACTGAAGAGCAAATGAGAACCTCCCTGGCAAGAAATGAAAACTGTTAAATTTGTGCTTCCTGTCTGAATTACCAAGATCACCAACACATGCACACATAATGGATGATCCTGCAAGTAAATTGCCAAATAGCTTAAATTTTCCCATTGCTTTTTCTCAAAACCTAAGCTGGGAAAGGCTGAACCTTTACACCGACATGTATCAGAAATGTGTTTCTGTATGAGCTGAAGAAAAATGAAGGCACTAAACAGAATGTTTTGACAACAAGGGCTGCTGTTTTATAACCACACTATAAAGGAGTGCTCTGAAAAAGAAAGCCAACAAAAACCCGGGACAGCACTATGAGTTCTGTGAGGCATCAGACCCCACAACCTCGCACAGGCAGCAAACCCAGCCTGGTCCTTCCCCATGGGGCAATCTGTTTCAAGCAATGCACTTCCCACTTTTTCCACCCCAGTGCCAAACCAAGGAACATAACATGCCAATAACTATAAATTAAGAGGTCCAATCAAAAAATCAAACAAACAAAAAAAACAAACGGCAGAAGTGAACAATTGTTTCCTACCTCCAGAATTTTTTTTTACAGCAGCAATAATGTCTCTGAAGATGAGCTGATTTTTCAGTACATCAAGCCATCCTAATTTTGTGATTTTAGCAATGACATGAATAAGAGCTTGATGAAGAAAGGAACCAGTTTGGGTCGAGAAGCTGCATAGCTCAGAAAGTAATTTCCTGTAATGAAGCATTTTAAGGTTGGCAACACAAGTGTTGGGGGTTGGGGGCATTGGAATTTTTTCTCCATCCCTGCTACTAGGAGACAAATGGCTAGGTGCTCAGAGCTATTAAGTCTTTTGTAAGAGACAAAGACTATGGCTGGGTGTGGTGAGGACGAGGCTGGGGGGCCGGGAGCAACACCTCGTTCTTACCAACACTGGGTTCGTCAGATATCAGGAGGAAAGGGACTGCTTTCTGCTTCTGGCTGCAACTGCGGGAGATTCAACTGTGCTCTGCCTTCTCCTTCTGGCTGGGTGAGCTTTTGGCTGGGGAAAAGGTGTGGGATCCCATCTCTTTCCCACCAGGAGCGTGCGTTTTTCCCTGCTAAGTTTCACAGCAGCTGCGGGGGAGCCCGGCTGTCCGCGCCGCCCGTCCCGTTTTCGCCGCATGAGACCGCGGTGTCTGCCGTGACTACAGAGTCCCTGCCACCTTTGGCCAGCCCGGGAGAAACCAACCCCAACCCCTGCCGCCCCGTTCCGCCGTTTCGAGCTGCCTGCTTGCCTGTGCCCGCTCCCCAGCCCGCCCGCCATTACCAACGGCGTGAGGCCGACCCGACCCTGCTCCACAGCGCCCCTGCTGCTGCTCGGGAGGCACCGCACCTGCCCTGCCCGGCCGGGAGCTCCACAGCGCCCCTGCTGCTGCAACCGCGATTACACCACACAGGAAAGTGCGTGGCAGCCCAAAAGACACCTGTTACTGGTTTATGGTTTTGTTTGTTCGTTGTTACCCTTGTTATTGCTTGTTTACTCTGCTATATATACTAGTAAAAAACTGTTATTCCTTTTTTCCCATACCTTTGCCTGAGAGCCCCTGATTTCGAAGTTCAAATAATTTGGAGGGAAGGAGGGTCACATTTTCTACTCTAAGGGAGGGTTCAACCTCTCTTAGCAGGCACCTGTCTTTCAAACCAAGACAACAAGTTTTTTGTAAAGAATATGAGCTAAAGAGTTCTAACAGAAACATAAGCCATGGATTATTTTTTTTTCAAGAATTCTTATGGTTAGTACAATAATTAACATTAAATCATTAAACAGAACTAAACATTTAGTAACACAAAGCACATTGCATACACGGCCATTATTCTACATCACATGAGAATTTTGAATTCAGAGAACACTGACCCGAACTATTCGTTCTGGTCACATACACTGGCCACTGATTATTTCACTATGTAACAGCAGCTCTCCCAGCCAACTATATTCAAGTTTTTATAGGCCAGTGTCCCTATGAATGTTCTCAATTCAATCTTCATCATCCCACTGGGTAATGGACATTGCAGTGGTAGAAATTCTGCTCTAACTAGAAGGAAGTTCAGCTCTTTCAAAAGCTGTTGAAACATATAAAGCTCAAATTGGTTCAAGTTAATTATCACCTGAAAGAACACTGAAATCTTTCATCAGAAGCAGTGGATTCTCAGTTATGTGCTTCAGGCTACTACTGTCCACAGCAGTGCAAAGTTTCTAAAAATCCAAATTGAATCATAGGCTTTTGGGAGAAAGCCTTTCCACTCTAATAAAGACCTAGCACATATTTGCTCATGCTTTTAGGATCTAGCAATGGCTTTAACACAGATCCTAAAAAGTAAGGAAAACGTTGTAGGCTCTTGCTCCTGCAAATCAGAAACTGCTCTGGCATGACTTTTATAAATGTTAAGAGCTGAACATGAGCAGTGTGATATGTAACTGACTGGCAGGTGTACGAGAAATATCTACAATTTTCATCCTTTACAAACACGAACTGAATGTCTCTAGCATCTTATGGGATAAAAACAAAGTCTACTTCGAAAAACTTAGCGGTTTTTTTTAATATGAAGTAATCTGAGCCAACATTTATTTTAATTTTGAAAATACGAAACATTATTTGTGAGTTAATTGCAGAGAAACGACAGAAGATCTCAGAATCACCTTTATGCTCACTCTCATTCAATGATAACCTTATGAAAACCAGGCTTGGTAAATGGAGGGTAGAACTAAAGGACAAACCAAACTATTCAGTCATAGGTTACCATGCTTACATGGGAGTTTCTGCTCCCACTCACATAGTGATGTTTTACCAACAAACATCACTTACGAATGCCAGTCCCGTTTGAGGGGCAGTGCAGATGCCTGGCTGTAAGCTTAGACAGGCACATTGCTGGCAAAAACTGCTCATAGGATATCTACAAAAACACATCAAAAAGTATTATTCAAAAATAAGTGAATTAAATGCAGGGAAAATAAGTCAAAGCTGGAAAAATAATCAGTAAACCAGACTGGTGATCAGGTTTTATTAAGTGTACCAACATTGTATAAAAGGTGTGGTTTAGTAGTATCTTTGTTTCATCATAACTAAACATAAATTATAAAACAGGAGTAAAAAGGAGAAAACCTAAAAGTATCATGCCTTTTGATGGGATGATAGCTCTTTAATAGCTAGGAACGAGAACAAAATGATGATCAGCCACAAGGTGATACCCCACTGTGTCCTGACCCTGCTCTGCAGATGACACAGCCCCTGGTTATAACCCTTCTGGAAGCACTCACAGCTAAGTTGCTTTCCTGTTTTGTGCCTGACATTTCTAGCGCAGGGTGTCGTCACTTTCACAAAGACCAGCTGCAAATAAAAAAAATCTAGAATCATTTAGGTAAAAAAAGAGAAAAGTATTTTGCCTTTATTGTCCTGACCTGGTAATGCCCCATGACTGAGAAATCTGTGTGGGCTTCCATGAACACGATGACCTCTACGGATGACACATCCCCCAGACACTGAGTGCCCCTTGTTCCAGGAGAAGCTGGCGCTGGCTGAGACATCCAGGGCTCTTGGTAAGCTCTGAGAGGACCTTCTCAGCTTGCATTCCTGTGCTGGATCAGCTCCTTCATCCAGGTGCTTACAGAAGACTTCTAATTTTGCCAGACTCTGCCAAGGAAACAGCAGAACTGAAAAATCCATAAAGACTTTTCGGCCATGTAAGATTTCTTTGTTTATAATTCTAGATGCCATAGCAGAAACATTAACCGTTACCTATACTAAACTTTCCAGTTGTATCACATTTAAATTACAAAAAAAAAAATAGGAGGCTTCCTGTGACAAGAAGCCAAAATAACTCTGGAAATTAAACTGCTATTTCTGATTCTCTCAGCAACTAACGTATTTTTTACTGTGGTTTCATCCACTTGCTTTTCTCAGCCTTCAGATGAGACGCCCAAAGCTTTTCTAAAGAGAGATGAAAAGAGAGAAAATTGTCAAATTTGGGCTATGATGCCTGGTAAACTGGCAAATTTAATTTTAAGACTTGTAATTACTCATCAAATTACCACACTCAGAAAAAAAATAGCTTTGCCTGCATCCGTTGATGCAAATATTAATGAAAGACAGGGCAATTTAGAAGCTGTAGTGGTAACAGAAGAACTAAAATTCCTCTCTGCCTAGAAGCTGAAAAAGTTCAGAGAAATCAAGGAGAAAACAAAAATTGGCTCTCTAGATTAGATATATATTTTCTTTAAGAAAACACAAGACTGTCACAATACTATTTTTATTGTGAGACAAAACATGTGAAACTGATGCCTTCAGACACCTCCTGTACTCAAGCCCTTATAAACAGCTGAAAGGTGATTCCTAAGAAAACAATTGTGTCAACGGAGATGATCCTGCAGTCAGACAGATGCTGGCTGCTTTAACTGAGTTGGGAGTAGAAACAGACCTGAACAAGAAGTGGCATTTTTGATCACAAAGAAGGGGAACTTTTTCCAAGGAACAGATTTACATCCTAAGGGAAAACGTTAGATACTATGATTCCCTTCCCCCTTCCCCCGCCCTCCTCACCCGCCCCCACTTGTCACATTTTCATAACACTCAAGAATAAGCTGAAAAAAATTCTCTGGATACTTCTAGTCCCACCTCTCCAGCTCCCTGAAGTCCGGGGCATCTCTCCTAGTAGCCTGTCCAAGTACCAAGAACCAGAAATGCTAGAAGCCCAGCTCTGCAGCAACCCACCAGGCAGGCAGCCAAGGAGCCAAGCAAACTGGTAGGAAACCAGGGAGGTTCTAATCGAAGCTTTGCTGACACGGAAAAATTCCCAGAAACGTTTTGATTTTAATTAACATTTGCTGACTGAAAACATTCTATTAAGAAAGTTCTACCAGCTCCACCCAAGAGGAACTTGACAGGCGCAACTGCTGAATTGTCNAAAAAAAAAAAAAAAATTAGTGGTCCTTTTATGTGCCATGCCTGGTACTCAAGTATTTAAACAAATGCCAAAAATGGCCTCTCTAACGCTGCCACAGCCTTGCTGCCAGCAGTGGAGCGAAGCCACACGGGATGCCAGGCACATGCCTGACACCTCAGTGGTTGTCTCCCGAAGCCCTTTCCCGCCTCCCCATTCCTTCCCGCCTCGTTCGAGGCCGTTTCAGTGGCTGATGTTCATCTCGGACAAGTTCTGGAGTGGGGCTGCCTCTGGTTTTCAAGGAAGAAGCAGCGCAGGAGCCCAGCACTGCCTTCAGAGAGCAGCGGCACCGCGAAGCAGGTGCGGCTGCTTCCCCTTGGCTGCCGTGATGCCAGCGCGGGTA
>VZRO01002157.1:0-29424 GCA_013397915.1 Daphoenositta chrysoptera | reverse complement strand
GCCCAGGCCGCCAGCTCGGCTACGCTGGCCCCGGCACGGCCGCAGCTCTGCGGGCAGGGCGGCTCCCGAGCACCTCTCGCCCCTCAGCCCGGCCGGCCCTGCGCATCCCACGGTCCCCGCCCGCACCACCTGAGCGCTCCACCGCGCACCTCAGCACCGCCCTCCCTCCTCCTCCCCACGAGCTCCCAGTCCGGCCCCGCGGCGGCCGTGACCCCGCACCGCCCGGCGCGCCCCAAGCGACCAGGCGCGGTCCCGCTGGGCGCACCCACCTGGACGCGCAGCGCATCCTTCCGAGGGGCGGCGGGTCCGGGGGGTACAGCCGCAGCGCCGGGGCCGGCCGGGGGTGCGAGGTGCACGGTGTGAGGTGGGCGGGGCGGTGCGGGGGCGGTGCGGACACGGGCGGACACAGGCGGAGGCGGGGCGGACTCGGGCGGTGCGCAGTGCCAGCTCTTCCCGGACGAGCGCGGGGTCCGCCTCACGATGGTAAACGGCCTGAGCAGTTGGTGTAAAATTATTCATGTTTCCCCGCATGGTTTATTACCCGCATTTCAAAAATTCCCATGTGAAGCCTGGTAGCCCCACAGAAGGGGCCCACACTGGTAGAATGTCTCTGGAAATGGGAATTGATTTAGACCTGGAAGCAAAACATGAATTGGGTGTATTTGCTGGATACATCCTCAGCAATGAGGCTGAGAAACAATTATTCGGACAATTTAGTCAGGGTAGGAAGAGTGGTTTCTTTGTACGTGAACTATCACAGTTGAATCACTGAACCATATGTTTTTATACAAAATACCTTCATTAGTTATTAGTCTGAAGCAAAATTATGGAAATCGGGTTCATAAACAAATAAATACATAAACAGTTCACGAGCAGAGTCTGTGGATAGCGCATGTACCTAAGTGTGAGTGAGAGCTGGGGTTTCTGCAGAATGAGCTAATTTCCAGCTTGTCTGGAGTCTGTTTGTTCCTGGCCAGAAACGTCTGTCTCCCCTGGCCTGGGTGTCCTGCCCGTGGTGACGGCTGAGCACGGACAGCAGGGGAGAGCACAAAGCTGCGCCACGGGGCAGCCAGGGAGCGCACGCTGAGCTCAGCTGCACAGGGCAGCCCTGGCACTGGACTTCGTTTAATCATCTCTTGAATCATTTTAATCTCTGAAATTGCCTTTCTATATCCGAGTCCTGTCAACTATATCCTGATTATTTTAAGGGGAAAAAAATTTGGTCCAGCTAAACAAATACTGAATTCCTAGACTACTATCTGACAAAACTTGAACGCAGCAAGTAATAATGTTAGATTGTTAAAGCACCCCAGCCTGTATCAGGGTCCTTGCCCAAAGGACCTACTGCATTAAGTAGTGTCATTTCTTTAGTAACTTCTATACAATTCCTTTACCTTTACGTAGGAGGGGGAAATAGCACAGTGAAGATCCTTGTGTGACAGGAGGAAGATGTGCCGTGAAATTCAGACTTGCAGGTAACAAAATTCTTACAGTCTTCTGTGGAAGCTCAATTAAAGGAGGGTTTAGGTGTGCCTTGGAAAATACAGTACCAGGACTAATGCATAGTTTTCAGCTCAACTCTGGCTCATTTCCTGCTGGGTGGAATAAACCTCACTTCTTGAATTGCTGTTCCTTTGGGTTACGTGAACAGATCTGCTGCTACAGGAAATGCATTCACAACGAGATCCATTCATTTGCCATGCTGCTTAGAGAGGGCTGAACCTTCTCCATGCTTTTTTAAATTTAATATTAATGCTTGATTAAAGTATATAAACAAAACCAGCCATTTTTGTCCCCTGCCACAAAAAAAGAAACTAGGAATTGTTCAAGGTATCAGTGTTCCTTTTTTTTTGCATCACATTGGGATTTTTCCTAAAATGCAGTTTTCTTACTGAAAAGAATGGCTGATAATTTACAAGAACTTATTAAATATATATAAAAAATACATACAGAGAGAAATCCAATGTATTTAATTTAGAATTCGTTGTTCTGGGAATGTTAGCTTTTCTTAAACAGACATACTCCTTCAGGCCAAACACTCACAGACTGGTATTTGCTAGAGTTCTGCTGCACATTTCTCATTCAAACATTCTTTTCTTTCTGTTTTTCATTTTACACTAACAACAACAAAAGGCCCTGAAGAATTCTAATTTCTTTCTATTGCTAATGATTTCAATATTATTTTCTGTGCCATGTACTATACTATGCCAATATATATTGCCACCATTTAGTGATTGCTTCAGTAATCTAATTCATTAATTTGCAATGCAGATCACAATTGATCTTGAGTACATGTCTGCAAATTAAATAGTTCCATTAAAATAATCAGTGATTTCTATCAGATAATTTTATGTTTAATTTAATATATAGTAGATAAGCAAAAAAAGCTATTAACATATCACTAAGAAGACCAGGAAGAGTCCATAAAAACAAAATCAGTAGTTAAAAATGAAGCCACTTCCTATTCCTAATTAAAACTAATTAATCTTTTTCAATAACACAATGACACACTTTCTTCTCATAAGTTGACAATACCCCATGAAGCCTGAAATGAAATAAATTACTCTTTGGTTGTTTGCTGGACAGAGGTCAATAATACCTTGTGGCAAACACAGTCTACAGCCAATTTCTTAATGTAATTCAAATTGAAAAGAAGAATCTTACATAAAAAAAAAAAAAGGCACGAACTGCACATTAAAAGAAGAATTTGTGATGCACTGTATATGCATTAAAAATTCTACACGGTATGTGTATGGGTACAGTAAGGTTGCCCTAAAACTTCCTTATCACCATGAATTCAGCTCGCAGTTACCTCAGCGTGTGTAGGGATCAAGGCCTGGGTCTGTGCCTTGGCCCAGGGAGGCTGCAGACACCAAGGCTTTCCCTGCAAATGCCTGAACTTCTGCTTTCTTAGTCCCAAATGTCATTCCAGTAATTTACTGCTTTTCATCTGTCCTCAGACAATGGGAACAGAGGTGTAAGTGCAGGCTTGGTGTTTTCCATCATCCATTAATTCAGAGCCAGCCTTCATGTAATCAGTTAACAAAAGCAATTGGAGAAATTTCTCAGGGTGCTCACCCAACCCTTGGAAGTGTGTTTTTGACTCCATCTCCTCTGCTGCCAGGGTCATGGATCAGTTTGAACACTGCGCGTGTGTTCTGGCGGTTTTCTGCCCTTTCAGCAGCCTGGCAATGCTGATGGGTTGGGGGTGGGGGCAGCTCGTTCACAGCCCCAGGCAAAGGACAGATCCTGGCTCTGCAGTGCAACACCTCTGTGTGTTTGAAGGGCACGCACTCAGCTACAGAGCAGCTGCTGCCTTTAAACTGCAGGAATGCCCACCAACCAGCATCCTGTTCGGAGGGAAAATTATGATCCCAAAGCCTGAACCGCTCCCGGGCAGGTGGGAAGGAGCCAGCGCTGTGACGAGTAATGCAGGAGCTACTAGAAGAAGGAGTGCAAGGTATGCTCAAATGTTTGCATGCACAAGGAATCTCTTCTGGCTATGTTTGAGTACTGACAGTAAAACAGCACTTACTGGCTTTAGACCATGATTGCTTCATGTATCTATTAAAAGTAAACAAAATCATCCCCCAAACGACAGATAATTCACCTTTGATGAGACTCACCACGGAAAATTTCAAATGAGAAGGAAAATCCTGCTGAAAGTTATGAGAAAACATGAACTAAAGAGATTACAGACTGTTTTGCAACCTCCATACTTACTTAGGCTTGTTGCCATGTAAACAATCTCTTCATACTTCTTAGTACTTTACCAAAAAAAAAAAGAAAATTGATACAAAGTAAAAATTTTGTTTAACTACTGGCATTTTTGCTAGACAAATTAGAATGTGTGAAAGAAATTATAAGTTAAAAATTAATATAAAATCTGATCCCTTTGGCATACTTACTAGAAAGGTGCATGTTGAAGAATTTTATTTAATAGTCTAAATATATAGTGTTACAACTGTTCTTATTTCTGGTAAGTAGCATGATACACTTCATCCAAAGCTGCATTTCAGGAAGGTGGATACACAAGTGAGTATGTGTGTTATCAGAGGAGCCATTTACAGAACAGAGACTACTGGTAAATATAACAGTGTGAAAGGATTTGGACAATAGATGTATAAAAATTATTATTCAGAGTTGTTTTCATTATCGTAGTCCCCAGATTCATATTCTTCATCATCTTCCTCATCAGAATTGTCATAGTACTCCTCGTATTCAATGCTGTAGCTTGTGCTTCTGCTGCCAGCAGTAAATGCAAATGCAGGAGATGGGTCTGCAAGATGTAATTGAATCCAGATTAAATTAACTGAAGATACGAACAAAGAGAAAGTATGGGTTTTAATTTGTACAGCAAGCTCAGAGTTTCTGAGTCCTTGTTATTTATGAAAAGGACAGGGGTTTTATCCAATGGCTTGACTTCATACCACTGAAGGTCATGAGCAAATTTCTATATAGAATCATGGAATCCCAGAATAGATTGGTTTGAAATGGACCCTAAAGCTCATCTTGTTCCAACTCCCTGCCAGGGGCAGGGACACTTCCACTATCTCAGGTTGCTCCAAGCCCTGTCCAGCCTGGCCTTGGACAGTTCAGGGATGGGGCAGCCACAGCTTCTTTGACAAACCTGTGTCAGTGCTTCACCACGCTCTGAGTAAATAATTTCTTCCCAACATCTAATCTAAATCTCTCCCATTTTAGTTTAAAACTATTCTCCCTTGTCCAACGACTATCTGCCTGTATAAAAACTCCCTCTTCCTCCTTCTAGTAAGCTCCCTCTAGGGATTGGAAGGGGCTCTGGGATCTCCCCAGAGCCTTCTTTTCCCCAGGCTTAACACCAGCAGCTTGCTCAGCCTGTTCCCAGAGCAGAGGTGCTCCTGCGCTTGGAGCATCTTTGTGGCCTTCTTTGGACCCACTCTAACATGTCCACATCTTTCCTGTGCTGAGGACATGTTGAAAATGCATTTAATTCCTAATACTAGTAAACGATGGCATCAGTCCTCTGCAGCTCCTGTGCACCTGCAAATATTTCCAGAGAAAATAAAGCTTTGAAAGCCACTTCTGGAAACTAAGCGAGTGAAAAACTCCTCTGGACCAGCAGGTAAATATGGCAATACATTTGAATCCTGAATTTGCCAGGAAAAACAGTTCTCCATGGAGGAAGAAGGATATTATTCTACAGGTCTGGGCCCAATGCAAAACAACAGCAAAGCTATTTCTTACATATTTTGAACGATTCTCATTAAGCAATAACAGCTGTTTCCTTCCTAACTTTTTGAAAAATAAACAGTTAAGCAGACCTGCCATGGTTCGAAGACTCTCAGTTACACCAGCTGTTGTTCTGGGTCCTACTAACATCAAAGAACTTCTCTAAGATAAGGACAGTGGCATAATGTGTCTCAGCTGTATGGCTCCAACACATGGCTTTCTGTTTTCTGCAAACTGGTATAATTTGCAGCAAAATATTACTATATAAACCTGTTAGGGGATAAAGTAAAATAAAAGCACATGGAAGAGTGAAAACATGGGCAGCTTTGGGTAATTTCTCCCATGCTTCATTTGCATTCTGACAACCCCATCCTTTGCATCCTGCTTGCATGTATTTTTATATTTTTTACATCCAAATTAAAAAAAAATTACCATCAATGACTTTCAATCTTGCAGAGGCATATGTTGCACCATACGTATTTTTGGTGTGGCAGATGTAAATGCCTTCATCTGATTTTTTGAGGCCTTGAATCTGCAGCCAGCCTGTCACACCATACTTCTGAGGCCCACCTCTTGCCTTTGAGAAGGAAAGAAATGGTTGATACTAGCTAGGAAACACTATGTTATTTCTCAAAATAATTGTGGATGGATTAAATATCATTAAAACCTTTGCTTTTTTTTTTAATGCCATCATGCTTTGATTCTGCTTATTCCTGCTGCCCTGTGTTTTACCTTCTTATTGCTCTGCACCTCTGAATTCCTGCTTTCCTATCTCTGCTCTTTCAGCTTCATTGCCTTGCACAGTGCTCTCATTCCTATTCCTCTTCATGTCACTGTTCCCAGAGCTCCTCCCATCTCTTGTCCACCTGCTGCTCCTTCACAGCGTTGCCATCTATGCTCAAGCTCAGCAATTTCTTCAGGAGAAGGTGGGGAGTGAGTCTGGGAGAGTTTTTAGGGCCAAGGGGCCTGACTAAGCTGACACTCAGCAGCCAGGTTTTATGGATTTGCATGACATTCCACAGGAACTTTCACACTTCATGACAGTCAGTTTAAAACAGCTTGAACTAAATCTCCTAAAGGGGTGAGTTTTCTTTTCCAAACAAATAACTCGAACCCCTTAAGAGATGTTAACAGAAATGCTCCCGTGCTGAATGTGTTAATGAGATGGGTGAACGGGGCATCAGTTTGGCCTCTGAGGTTACCAGTGTTTGCATGTGGCTCCTTGCCTCATCATCTCTAGCACCTCTAAGTCCACTAATCCCAACTGTATTCATGTTTCCTCTGGAAAAATTTCTAAGTAACTTAGACTGTTGGTACTTTGGTATTTTGGGTACTTTAATTAGCTTTTTCTGTGTTTATCCTCTCTACCTTTTTGTTCCGGTTGTGCCCTATGTCCACTGGATCTGGCTGCTTTTGGGCTGTGTATCCAGAAATGTGCTATGCATTTCACTGCACAGTCTCTGCTCATGTTCTCTGTCCATTGGAGAAGTCTTGCAGAAGGCATTAGCAAAGGCTTCAGCCTTCCTGCGGGTTGCCTGTACAGTTGGCGTCATTTGCTCATCTCCCCAGAACTGTATTTTTATTTAAAAGAGTTAACATTTTGATTTATTTGATTTCAGCTCAAACTTTCAGCCTATTTCTAGATTTCCTTGAAGCCCCTATTAACGCCATTCTACTCTTTCCCCTTAGATTAAAGCTTCCATAAAATAGGCAAGATTCTTTGCTTTCCTGGTGAATGCCTTGGGGACAGAACCCAAATAACAGGTGTCCAGGAACAGCGTCTTGGAAAGAGGAGCTTTAAATACCTGTCAGAATTGGGCTTCCTGCATCAAGAGTAGTAAAAGTACTGCAAACAGCCATCCTTCCCAGAATGCTCCTCCTTTCAGCTCAGTTTTTTCAGAACCAGACCGACATAAAGAGATTCTTCCATCTTTTCTTTCTCTGCACCAGCCCAGATTAAGCACCTGCTCCTCTTCCCAAGCCATATGCAGTGGTAAATTCAAGTTTTACCTGAACTGAGATATGGGTGTCATCTCCTGGCAGAAACATTTTATTCCCCTTTTTTTTCCATTCAAGCTGTGGCATAGGATAGGCTGACACCTCACAGCCAAAAATGACATCATTGCCAGTGTAATTCTGGGCATCCTGAGGTGGCATAGAAATAACAGGAGCTGCAAAGAAGTGACAGCGGTGCTTTAGAAGACAGTGCACAAAAGAACACAAACACAACAGCAAGTAACATTAATCCCTGCTTCACATGATGCCATCAGATTGCATTTGTCTTTTGCCTCTCACGCACTGTGAAGAGCCACGTGATTCCAAACATCTTTTACAGCTCAGAAAACCTTGTGTCTGTGCCTTCTAAAAATGCATATTCAAGTCTGTACTATCCCTTCCAGATGATAGTGGAACCTGAGCTAAAATTAAAGGCTTAATTTTGCCCCATGAGCTATCATCGTGGAGCAGGCTCGGGGTACCCAGCAGAGCTGTCAGTACCCGACTTGGGCTTCAGAGGAAAGCACAAGAAATTCTGCAACAAACAAGTCACAGAGTGATTTGATTGTATGATAGCTCTGAATGTGTCACATTTTGGTTAGCTAAAAGCCAAAATACTGCCATTGCTGGCTTGTCAGGTTTGTTTTCTAAGTACATCATTGCCTTGAATTTGCTAAACTGTTGTCCAGCTCTGCTACCAGTGGACGTCACCAAGTTACAGAATAACAGCATTAATGCATTTTACATTTATCCTCAATTCCTACTGATGTCATCCAATATTCGTGTTAGGAATGAAAGGGATTGAAATTCAATTATTTCCATGAGGTTTTGTGTTGCGCTAATTATACGTGTTACATATCGACTTTCTTGTTTCCTCGTGTTCCGGTACCCTCACCCCCCTCCAGTGTCCATTGATTACCTCGGAATTCTCCTTGTTCTCTTTTCCCGAAGCAAAAGCTGCCGGCAGCCACGAGAGGGAGCCAGCGCGGGGGCTCGGAGGCACTGGGAGCCACAACCTAATCCCGGTGCCTTCATAACCCATGCCCGGTGCCTTCATAACCCATCCCCAGTGCCTTCATAACCCATCCCCGGCGCCTTCATAACCCATCCCCGGTGCCTTCATAACCCATCCCCGGTGCCTTCATAATCCGTGCCCGGTGCCTTCATAACCCATCCCCAGTGCCTTCATAACCCATCCCCGGTGCCTTCATAACCCATCCCCGGTGCCTTCACAACCCATCCCCGGTGCCTTCACACCTGATTGAGGGGCACTTTCCTCTGGGATTGTGTGAGAGCGTGCTGCTCGTCCCTTGTGTTAACAGGGGATGATGATGTTCAGCGGCAGAGACCAAATTAGTGGATTTACTGCTATCACAGATTTCCTGTTTTGGAGATCTCTGCTTTTTTTTTTGTGATCTAGTTGAGGACAACAAGAAATGTTTTGTCTACGAATATCTGGTTTCTATCTATTTTTAGACCAGTGGTCATAAAGGAATGCATTTTCTGTGCCATTGGACCTGTATTCAATTAATGATTTTCTTTTGTTTGTTTTGCACAGATCCCAGATCCTTGAAATACAAACTTATAGTAAAAAATTAATATATTTTTTTGCAATATTTGAATCAATACCTAGGTGCAGCATTTATGCTTCGGCATTTGAAATTATAAGCAATAATTTGTAAAACATTTGTCAGTTTTTCAGGATTGGTGCCTGCAGCAAATATTACATTCATACTGATTAAAATTAATTGCAAACAAATGATTCAGACAACTATCGATTTTCCCATTTATACATGCCTCATTAAAGAATGCTGCTACTCTTCAAAAGATTTTTCAAACAAGGAAACTTAAACCCTTAAATGCTTGTTCTTTCATGAGAACTGTGCATTCAGAATCTGTCTATTATTTCAAAAATTCTGTATTCAAATCAGCACTAACTGAATATCTTGGATGAGAAATTTTTTTGCCTATGACCTGATCACAGAGGGTCTGATATTAAAACATACTTTTAAATCTTAAAATTAATTGAAACCGCATTCCTTTTAATGATACGTCCACTGTAGTTAAGCCTAAAATGTACAAAAGAAACCAAATGTCCACACTGACTCACAGGAGTTCTTTAAATTGTTCCCACACAACTGAGAAAGTGTAAAAAACTTTTCCAATAGGTAGATGTTGCCTGGTGAGTATTTTTGTTGTGCTGTTGATTGAGGAGTCCTGTGGATCCCCTTACAAGACTGACATGTGGTCAAGGACTAGACCCTGCCTATGTCACTGTCCCCAGCCATGGCTCAGCCCAGCGAGGCTACCCGTGGGAACACATCTGGAGCCTGGAGCACACAAAGGTCTGAATTACAAATCCTCATTACAGCTGTCCAGTGCTGCCTACCATACACCAGGATGGATTCCACACTGGAAATACCCCTCTTACCATTAACTCAGAGGAGAATCCAGCAGACAGCTCGGAAATGCCTGGGCGTGGTCTGAGTCCCAGCAGCTGAGCCCAGGGCTGACCAGGACTGGCATCACCTGAGCCCAAACTCAAAGCAAGCAGGAGTTCTAATCTAACCAAACTGCCCTTTCTGAATCTGAACACACCACCAGTACTTTCATTGTCCACTCAAACTTGAAGTGCCTTCAGAAATAAAACACTGCAAGTCTCACAACATCATTTTGCTGTGTTTGTGGAAGAAAATTGAAGTAATGTTCTACAATTTTAACAGAAGTTTATAAACTTTATTTTTGAGTGTTTCAGGTTTTGTGTTCAGACAAATTCTCCCATGCATATCTGTGTGCACTTTGTTTGCATAACTGATTAGAAACAGAGCTTTACTGTTATGATAACTTATCATTTTGATTCCTGGAGTAGATACATTTTTGTTGATAGCTATGGAAAATGTTCTGATGTCCTCGTGTCCAGAGCTGAATGGGCAGGAGCTGCATCTTTTCCTTTTCCAGTCAGTCATGAATTATCCCTACGTGTTACAGAAGATGTAAACCAGAAGCCAGTAAAAGTCAAAATACTGTTTTACCTTTCACAATCAACTCAACATCACTCCAGACCAATTACATAATAATAAATAATTACATAAATAATAGGATTTTTTCTCATATTGTATATTACTAATTTTTGCCAATCTATGTCTGATTAGATGAAAGTGGCAGAAAATTTTGTGGCTTGGTTATTTGTTTTTACTTCGAAATTTACATTTAAAATAAATCACGTGAAACAGCTAAATATAAAGGGAATCACTGCTAGATTGTTCTGTTAGTTCGTTAAATTATCAACGAGAAATGTTTGAATGTGAATGGGGATGGCTTAAGCGTGGAGAATCTGCATATAATCAATGTACTTAGTAACCTTGGTAAATTATTAGATAAACTGATCAAAACTAGCTTTCAGGAAAAGAAAGGATTTTTCTGTGTTTCTGTAGCGAGCTAGGCCTTTTTCTTCTCCTTTTTCTGGCAAGAGAAGCAAGATGAAAGGCTGTACTCTGATGAAAAGAGTTTATTGTTATTTATCTATTCATTGGTTGCTGTATACAATTAATCTATTTGGCATCAAGAGGAAACAGCAGACGCTTTGAAGGAGAGGAAAACAAAACAAAGTGCTTTGAGCTGAGTAAAGGTTATATTTATAGCGTGGTACCAAAACCCCACAGTGCTCAGTGTTTGTTTCGCATGCAAATCGGAGTCAGGACAGCCCGTGCTGCAGCGTTCGCTGCTCTCAGAGCCGGGTTCCCCGGTGCCTTTTGTCACCAGCTGCGCCCTGAGCGGCCGGGCTGGAGCGCGGTGTCCTCCGAGCCCGGGCTGCTGCGCGCGGGGCCGGGCTGGCGGCTCCCGGCACAGCCGCGCCCGCTGCAGCCCCTCTGAGCCCCTTCGAGGCCCTCCGAGCCCCGCTGTGCCCGCTGCAGCCCCTCCGAGCCCCTTCGAGGCCCTCCGAGCCCCGCTGTGCCCGCTGCAGCCCCTCCGTGCCCGCTGCAGCCCCGCCGTGCCCCTCCGAGCCCCGGGCTCTAGCCGGGTTGTAAAGCTTCCGAGACAGCGTGGGCGGCGGCAGCTCGGGCACAGGAGAAGGGCTTTTGTGACCCCCGTTGCTGCCAGCCCAGCACCCTGCCCAGGCTCCAGGGCTCTACCCAGCTCGGGTATGCTCCAGCCGGGCGCTTTCCTCCGCCACAGCCTCTTTCTTAACTAAACCCTGCACAGCACCGACACGGCTGTGAGCTTTCCGCAGGCTTCTGTGCAATTCAGTAAACTGAGCGGTTAGGATAATTCTCTGCGTTCCTGGAGAGAGGCTCCAGCTTTTTTGGGGAGCCAGGAAAGCAGCGGGAAAGTGCGGGGGATGATGCCTGCATGCAGAGCAGAGCAGCTAAATTCCTTCCTCCTGCTTGAGGAGCAGAAGTGTGATGCGCCTCGCGGCGACTGGGGACCTGCTGGATGACACCAGCAAATAAAAGTGGTAGTACTTCCAAATTAAAAAGTCTCTTGTATTCGGCCAGTTCTGTTAAATTAATTAGAGGGGCCACTGCTTTAAACCTGTGTGCCTGAGCAGCTGCCGTTGCTGCCGGTGCTTAGTAAGTGCTTACTCACTTGCTAAGGGAGTGGCACTTCTGGCCGAAATCCTGCTGAAGGGGCTATGCCACAAGAACTACGGCTACTTAATCTCAAACAAGGACTCCTTCCCCAGGCTAACAGGCTTTCAGTTGTCCTGCAGGCTGTCGTGCACGTCCCTTCCCTGACAAGCCTCATTTCACAGCTTAATACCCTGATAGCAAATAAAGGATTCTTTAAAGGATCTGTCTTGCAACTAGAGAAAGAGGAAAGAAGCCTGAAGCTGTTCATCACTTTCCCTTTTAAGTGTTCAATATTCATTGTTCATTCAATATAGAACCACAGCATACAGTCTAAAACTGCTAGAGAGGAGTGGGTAAAATATACCCGAGTTACTCCCATATGTAATCCTTTGCCAGAACTTCAATTTCTGATTCCCAGAACTGTGACCCACTTGTGACCCACAGACCTCTTCTACTTACTTCGTTTGAGAAAATATTTGATTAGCTTAAAAAATCACACTAATTTCTAATTCAGAAACAAACTAAAGCCTCTTCACATTTTCATTTTATAGTTGTGTCTTAAGTGAAAGATGCTCAGGAGTAATGACTTGTAGTAATGCAAAGCATGGGAACAGCACATGAGCAGGAAGCAGGAGTCCCCTGTAAGCCCACCTAAGAATCCTTCCACTAACAATCATCAGAGACAACTGTGCACTCTGAGAGTCCTTTAGGGAAATTGTTTCAGCTTGATTCTGCTCTAATATCTGGATTTCTATTTCATGGGTTAGCTAGATTTTATGATGATTCTGAATTGCATTATTTTGGACGTTTTTGGTAAAAAGAACAGAGCTGTTAATTAAACCCTATCTTCTATTGCCCCTGCTTTCCTGCTTACCATGTATCCTCACAGGTGGATACACACATGCATCCATATAAACACACACACACACACACATACATGTACCTGTGTGTCTGTATACATATGATACATGTATACCTATTGAGATATATATATCAATGAGGCCTGTCTTACGATCAACACTTTAAAATTAGGTCAGTCCTCTTAATAATAATTTGCCCATTCTTGCCAGACTATCCTATCTGTTTATTGATTCTCAAATACACATACAAGTTTTGTAGAATGAAAATCATACTCTGATTATAGTAATCATACTCTGATTATTTGGAACAGACCCAGGTTGTTGGTTGATAGTTTATTAGTCATCATGAGATTTAATCCACTAGTCTAATATAGAGGCTTATAACATACAAGATTAAGTACCAGCTGCTGAACCACATGTTTAGCACAAAGTAGTATTATAATAGAATAATGATAATTGTAACAAAACCACAGTATTAGTTTAATGAAGTTAGACTAGAGTAGCTAGTAACACATCTAAAGATAAGAATCAGCTCTTTTTTCAGTTTGAAAGTGTCTCTGTACACATTACCTGATTCACATGGCCCTTTATGTTTCATGCTGATGTTTCTTTTCCCAGCATAAGCCTTGTTGAATTGACAGATGTTTTCATAGGTTTTCCCTTCAGGTCCACAGATGCTCTCTTGAGATTTGCACACACACTGGGGTTCAGGGACTTCCCCAAACCTTGCTTCATCAGCATCCAACCTGCACTCGAGGTGATCCCCGCATTGCCCATAAAAGTGATTGCCATGGTCCAAGTCGCAGATCTGACCTTCCACATTCCCACATTCTGGACAGCAGCCGCAGCGATCCAGCACAGTCCCGGCTGGACAGTCCTTAGGCTCAGAGCAGAGCGCCAAATCGCATTTTCCACAACTATCTCCTTCTCTTAACAGCTTCCACCAGCCTCGGTGGTATAAGGCAGGGAAACTCTGAGAAACCTGTATCAGTGCTACCAGCACTGCTGTAACCAGCCGGTGCTTCATCTCGAGAGTATAACAAAAAAGCAGAAAAAGGTCCTTGGAGTAAAGCCAGGGAGAGGGAAAAAAAGCAAACCAAAAAAAGGGGCAAGCTAGTGAGAGAAAAACATCACAATCCTGGTTTTGTTTTAGAATATAAGCTCTACTCCAAACACAGGCTCTAAGAAAAAATAAGCATCAGATTCCTAATGTGGAACTGATAATAAAAATGCATAAAAACCCAGCAGCTCTTCTCTAATGCAGTTTGGAATGTGAGTACTGCTTGCACAGAGACCAAACTGCCCCTTCTGACAGCTGAGTCGAAGCTCTCTGAAAAGCTGTTTGCTCCGTGTCTCATTGAGCCAAATTCGCAAAGCCTTGCTCTACTGAAACATTACATTGCAGCTGTTGTAGAAAGGGGAACAGGGTAAAGGAGCGTAAAATGAAAAAATTAGCTGGAGGAGTGGCCCTCCCCTCCATCAGGCAAAATAGATGGTCACAAAAAGATAAATATGTGTACAAAGTAGCACCCAAAATCCCAGTGCCCTGGGGCTTAGCCACTCTAGCCACTCTAGCTTAGCCACTCTAGAGCTTGGTGCAACACCAAATGTGATCCATTACTGATCATAGCTAAGGGTTCTGAATTAACACTTTATTTAGAGTCTCTATACGAGCAAGAGGCAATCCAAGACAGCTGGAATTGAATTTAAACTCTTGGGTTTAAGATGAAAGATGCCTATAATCATTAAAGAACCCATTGTTCTCTCTCCATATATTTTCTTTTCAGCATTTATGGGTGTCCATGCTTTGCAACACAAAATAACATGGTCCAAGTTTGGCTCTAAGAACAACGTGCAACAGGTTTAGAGCACAGGCAAACATGAGCAAACTGCCACAGCTTCAAAAGGAGATTCTGCTGAAGTATTAGATGCTGTGCTCATCTTTTCTAAGCACTTCTCTGCCTTAGTTTCTTAAGATGTACTTGCACTGCAGGTTATGAAGGAAGATGAAAGAGGTATCTGGGATTGTTTTCTGTGCTTTTTCTGTGTGTGTATGTATGTCTGCCAGTTCAGGGAAATGGCTTTGCATGGTCGTTTCTCACCAGGTGTTGCATTGTTCTTTGTCCATCTCAGGGTTTAGACATGCTCCCTATCTCCTGGTAGAAATCTCCCTTCCCTTGCCCTGCGGATGAGATTTTGTGTCTGTAGCCCACAGGCTGCTGTTACCATTGTTCAAACCACGTGCAGCTCATCACCAATTAATCTTCCTGGCTATAGAGGTAGAAGTGATGCATCATGGCCCTGCAGCCCCTGCAAGCATGGCTCAATGCCATGGGTCAAGGATCACCACTGCCTACAAAGGAAATGTCTCTGTGTGTTAGCTTAAAATAACCCTACATGCATCACGTTTGAAGATAAATGTAAAAACTAAGACACTGTTAACAAGCTGAAATAAAAGAGAAGTCATGCTTGTGCCTACTTTTCCTAAAATCTTCCACAAGCACCTTTTCCTCCTCTTTTTTCGTTCATGGTGTGTAACTGCTTACATAAGCTCAGTGCAGGATGCATTTTGTTGTACCAGCCTTGCATCCTCTGAGTGCATCCTCAAATCTTTTGAGGCTGTATGTTTACTTTTCATCCCAAGCATTTCCACGGCTTTTCCCAAATTCAGCTCCATACCTTCTGCACCATTTGAGATTACCTCTTCCCTGGAGTTAAGTAGCAGGCTGCTTCAGAATCACTTCCTTCTCCAGAGCAGCACGTAATGCAATTTCCCCCAGCCTACACTGATAGCACTTCTCAGAGCCAGCCTGGAAACGCCTGCAGGGCACTGGGTTTTTCCTGTGATCACTGGGATAATTCATATTCTGTAGTGCAAGTTTTTGCTTTGAACTCTGAATCAGACTGTAAATGAGTAAATTATGTGTGTAATTGATGCTTTTAGCATTGAGAGTTAGGAAAAAAAAGTAACCACTGAATTTAATGGGAAATCGATTCTTTTGTCCAGTTTAATGTGTTCTATTTCACATTTCGTTATCAAGTCCGAATTGGACATTTAGTTTTGCATTACAGGGTCTACTCACCAGTCTCTTTCATTACCTGTCTGTACACCTGTAGGGCATAAGTATCTATAGGACAAGGATTTGCTAAGGCTCATATGAAGTGAAGGAATGTTTATAGGGGTGAAGCCGTATGTGCAAAGTGGAGCCAAAGCAGGAAGGGCTGTAGGCCAGCACCACCCCTGGTAAGGGTGAGCTTTGTCTGGCATCTCTCAGGAAGCCTGGGATCTTAGGGCTGTAAAACAGTGAGTGTATTGCAAGGAAGTACCTCCTGTGAGCTGGCAGAGAGGAAACCCATCATAGATATCCTAGAAAGCATTTTTGTCATTTACCTGACTCATGTAATCTGAATTCTCGGTGGTTTCAGCCTCTAAATTAAGAACTGGAAATGCCTGTGGTCTCGTTTAAACAGCTGCCACCTGGCAGATGATCTGCAGCTGAAGGTTACTTGGTCACAGATTCCTGAGATCACCTGGAACAAATTGAGGTTAAAGCACTGTGGTATGACATGGAGAAATGGCCTGGTAACTCTCTGAATGTCTTTCATTATCATGCCAGCTGTGACAAGCTGAGGAGGACTCCCCACACTGGATGGATGTGTGGCAGTCAGAGCAAGAGGAGGGGGAGGGAAAGAGAGCGAGATGCACAGCTGGGTTTGAAGAGGCATATTAAAGGAATAGTCCCATCTGCTTCAGGAATAAAATATACATTATTTCAATGTGTCTCTAATCCCCGAAGCTTGCTTTGGTAGGGAATAGTGTTGATTTTCAGCACATATCTTGAATTGCCCTAAATATTTCCCGGAAAGAAACACAAGCAGTGGTGGATTAATGTCACTGGTGGAGCTACAGGACAAACAACGCAGTGCCCTGTGTTTTTCAGACAGTAGCCCCCACGAGCTGCCTGCACGGCCAGGGGCACAGGAGGCCTCACAGCCCCCAGTGAGGGCAGGAGGCTGTGGTGATGGGGAGCCAGCTGCCATCGGCTGGGAAATGACACCTTGGAGAATCATCTCCTGAACAGCAAGGTGGAGCAACCTTCGTGTACCCTCAGTCTCAGCAGAAAGGGCTGTGCTGGCTGTGCAGCAATTCCCCTGGCTTTTCCCCAGTATTTCCACATGGCATGGTCAGTGCAAGTTCTGCCACCTTCCTGTGGAAACACGAGTTGGATGACGGGCGGGGGAGGGACATGGCAAAGCAGCCCAGGGCTGTGTTACACTCAGCTCTGATTTGTATCACATTGTTCTGCTTTGTGTGGTAATAGGTAAGGGACGTGACTGATGCAATTTGAAATCCTGTTGCTGGTGATTTTTGAGGTACTGCTCCTTCAGACACAATATGGTTCAGCTCTTTATTCTGTTTCTATTTGTGTCATCATGAGTTTTAATTAAGGGAAGGTTTCTCAATGTGGCTCCTGCCAGACTTGCAGACCTGGTTCTTACATAGACATGCACAGGAGTCCTGTGAGGAATTACAGCAAAATACAAAAACCTTCCATGTGTTCCTTCTACCTTCTCTGTCCTGCAATGGTTCCTCTCCTTGAACATCTGGAGTCAAGTTCAGAAACTAGAGTGCTCTGCCGCTTAGGCTCTACTAACTACCTATACTTGAGGTTCCTTTAGAGATAGATAATCTTGGCTGATTCAGTGTGTTCCCATCCAAGGAATTTTATATTTGTATTATGTGCCCAAAAGAGGCATTAAAGAAAAAGAATGTCCAGCCTGTTGTACTGGGTCATAGCAGGCTACAGGTGGCTGTGCCCAGTGGGTATGTGCATTACCTGCTCCTGTACCCATCTCCTAGGAAAACTTTTCCCCCCCACAGTATCCAGAATTGAGCTTCAGTTGAGGCACTTAGCTCACCTGAGAGCTGTATTTAATTTTGTTGAAGTAAGTGGCAAATGGGGGTGATTGATTCCGTGTGCTGGCTCCTCCCAGAAGTGCTGACTGAGGCAGTTCTGGGATCTCCAGACAGGGCCTTTTCTGGGGCCAGTCCTGTGTGCTGACACTACTTTCATGAATCTCATCCTTAGTGCTGTAAGCACATGAACTACAAGTTAATCCTACTGTAACATGATTATTAAAACCATAAATCAAAGGCAGGAGATCCATAATTAACTTATTCTCCAGCATCAAGTAAATGATTCTGCTGTGAGCTTTAAGAAAGCAATTGTTCACTAATATGCAAAATACAGTGGGGCTATTAGACTATAAGACTGTAATTGTATAATTAAATTATAAATTTTGCATATTTTAATAACATTTTAATTATTTTCTTTGTAAGTTAAAATGGAGGTTCATTTTTTCTAAGGTTTCACATATAATTAAAAAAAAAATCAGAATTAATGTCTGCCCCCTACCTGTAAGCTGACCTTTCCATGAAAGGCTTTGACCAGACTCACCTTGCACCTGTCTCCAACAGTGGCTGACTGTAGATTTCTCCCGTTATGTATTTCAGCATATTCATTGTTGGTCATAGTAGACATTCAAATTGTAACTTGCAAGGACAAAAGAAGTGCCTGATAGTACTGGGCTAGTATCAAAGGCTTGGGTATGTTTCAATACAGGCTTACAGATTCCTTTTCCCTTCACTGCAGAGGCACAGAGACGAGAGGCGCAAGAGGAGGTTGAAGCCGAAAGTTGACACTGGTGCTGCTACCAGCAGAGTTCTTCAAAGTGGCAAACCACAGTGTTTCCTGGGAAAGTCTGATTGAAAGGGAGATCTCCAAAACTTGTAGACAATGAATATAGAGTAATTTTTCTTGGCAGCCTTAATGTTGATGGATAGGACAGTTTGCCTTGTCCAGTTTATATAAGAGCAGCTGATATAAAATTACTTCATAGCTGGATATTTATGAGAAATTTCATTTCAAATAATATAGGTTTTGCCTCTGGCAGTGCTGTGGTTTAGCCCTATTATTACTGGGAACTAAATCTTTAGGATATTCCAGCTATAACTGTAGGGCCTGTCTGATCTACGCAGCAAAGTTAATATTTTCAAAAGCAATGGAAACTTTATAATGGAAAGTCACTTTAGCAAAAAATACTGTCCCTAAAATCAGCCAGAAAATCAGGCACAGAGAGGAAATTTCGGGGATGTTCCTTCAGCTTCTCCTGCTTTCTCTCACAGCAATACTGACTGTTCTCCATGACAGTGAATGTACAGACATTCTATCTCGGTCCTCCTCCAGGAAAGCGACCAGAAACCAGCTGCGATATAAGCAACATTCTCTCACCTTGTCTCTGCTGCACATGGATCTTGCACACACTGCTCCTCTCTCCTGAGGGAAATAGGATTCACCCCTGGTGCCAAACCTGAGCTACATCAAAGCAGCAAAGTTGTAACAAAAGATGCGGCTAATGAGTGCGAGCCCTGAGAGCAGCCATCGGCTGAAGTCATGCATTGTTCAGGGTGGAAAAGGCCTTTCTGGGAAGGGGTCTGTAGCACAAGCCATGTGAGGAGTGGCTGAGGGAGCTGGGAAAGGGGTTCAGCCTGGAGAAAAGGAGGCTCAGGGGGCCCTTGTGGCTCTGCAGAAGTCCCTGACAGGAGGGGGCAGCCGGGGGGGTCGGGCTCTGCTCCCAGGGAACAGGGACAGGAGCAGAGGGAGCGGCCTCAGGCTGGGCCAGGGGAGGGGCAGGTTGGGTATTATGGAAAATTTTTTTACTGAAAAGGTGGTGGCATTGGAACAGACTGCCCAGGGCTCTGGTGCAGTCCCCATCCCTGGGGGGATTTAAAAGCCATGTGAATGTGGCACTTGGGGACAGGGCTTAGCAGTGGCCTTGGCAGAGCTGGGGGAACAGCTGGACTCGATGATCTTGGAGGGCTTTGTACAAAGAAGTTCCTTTTGTTAACATTAATATTTGGTGGCTAGTGTAGAACACATTAGGGCATTTTCGTTGGGTTTTAAAGAAAGAAACCAATACAGAAAAGAGGTAATGATTTTTTTTCTAGTGGAGAATCTCTCCAAGGGGTTGTGTTCATATCACAAACATTCACTTTATTACATTTTATGGAATGGACTTTAAATGTCAGTATATACAACCCAACACTTCATTATTGGAGTTTGTGTTTATCCACTTGCCATTGTCAGTCTGTTCCCCTTTGTCTTCTTGTGCTGCTCTTTGTAAAAGCTGTGATTTATGAATATGTGGGTTAGATCCCTCACAGTATAGCGTGGTGAAGTGGTTCAATAAAAAGTTATTAAAGTAAAAAATCTATAGTTTCACGTGGTCTGCTCACCTTCTATAGGAACGCCTGAGAAGAGATTCTTAAGCTAAGCAAACACTGCATGCTGAGACTGTAACATAAACTTCAAAGTGAGAGGCCTCACTCAGCCAGAATTCCGCTGAATGGAGCCACTGCAGGCAATTCCAGTTCTGCCCACGTAACTGAAGGATTGCCCCCTCTCATGAAAGTAGCATAGACCAAAGAAAGGATGGTGGGGCTGAGGAACCAGCCATAAAACATTCATTTTACAATCAGGAAATAAAGACTTCCAGTAGCCTTAAGCTACACGGCACCAAATGGCATTTGGTTCTTTAATGTAACTAACTGTGTGTGCCACTTCTAATTTATCTTTAAAAGAAAACTCTGCCTCCTGCTGATTGCAGGATAAACAAAGCTGACTTTGGGCAGTTTCCAGAGCCCACTTAGAATATGAATTCTTCAAACAAGTAACAGTGTTTCAGGCTACAATAGAGATTGAAAGGGTGATTTAGACTAGCCTACCCCAACCCATGCATGTTTTTCACTTAGCAGCACTGCTGACTTGCCACAGCTGCACAGCCACGTAAAAGAGGGGATGACAAATGGGCCACGTGTGCCTATGGCTGGCAAGAAGTGAGAGATGCTTTTAGCAGTGAAAGCTGAAGGAAACACTCTCCAGGACAACAAATAATTAGCGAGAAAGACACGGAAAGTGGTAGAATCTGTTCAGCTGCAGCACAGCAGGAAGAGTGTAAGAGATGGGTTACAAAATTATTTTGCTGCCTCTATTTCATGTCCCCAAATCTCTGAAAAAATGCAGCTCTACAAACAACAAGCCCTCCATCTGTCTCGGGGATAGAGAACTTCAGCAAGTGAGGATTACCTCAGTGAGTGACAAATGTTAAAAGCAATGAGGCATCACTGTGCAGTCCAAATCACCAGCCTGGCACTGCGTCACCCGGGACAAAGCAGCACCATGCACGGGAGCACCCCTCTGTGCTGCGCTGCTCTGTGCTCCTGCTGCTGCCTCAGGGCTCTTTCACTGCAACAGAGCAGCTATTGAGGTAGCAATCACAGTCCCTCCGTTATCTCTGGCAAACAAAGAATAACAGCTATGATCCTGTACATCCTCTGGGACAGCTAAACTACAAGGTTCCAACCTGCTCCAAGCTACCAAAATAATTTTGCCACCTGTAGTGCTCTGTAGCTGCCACGTGCAGTCCTGCACACCTGTCTCCAGCCAGGTGAGGTTTGAATGAAATGCAGCTATGAGCAGAAGAGCCCAGCACAGCCACTCAGCTCAACAGGCTGCTGTCAGAGTCAGTGCTGCTGGTGCTGACACACCACGGCTTTGCATGCACACCTCACACACTCTTCTGCTGGGTACCTCAGGAAACACAAGGAAGTTTTTTGTCCACATTGAATTCACTGAGGTTAGGTACCTGGATGCCCACTGGCATCCTGCTGAAGTAGGAGAATGAAGCAACTAATTTCTACTAAAAATAGAGATAATAAGCCCAATAAAAGACATTGACCAGCATGAAAAACAAAGGGAAAAGCAATTTGGAGTAGTGGTCCACATTGCCAGGGTTCTGAATTGTGAAATAGTCAATAATCCTGTGCATTTTGTTTCTCAAGACACATTTGATTTTCTCATGACTTTTCATGGTCAGGTCACTGCAGTTAACATTATCGCTGGAAATCTCAATGCTTGTGAAGCTGATTTTCTGTTTATAGCTGGTGATGGAATTGTTGAGGATGTTGGTGACGTTAACTTCTTCCATTTCTTCAGTTAGTTCATTTGCAGGGCCCTAGGAAACAAGAGTGCACAGTTTTAAGGTCTGTCTTCTGCAGAAGGAGGAGACCACAAGGATAAAGATATAAGAGAACAGCTTCATATGTGGTCATCCAAATATTCAAAAACGTCTTTCAGCTGTTGCCTAATCTTAGGAGGGCCTGAGGTCCCAGAGATGCCTGTTACCACTGTATTTCTAGAGATATTTTTAGATCCTTGAGCAAGTCTTACTCTGAGTAATCCAATATCCATCACCTCCAGGATATCCATCTCTTCCTGTCTACACAGTAACTTAATGGCTGGGGAACTCAGTATTGAGGTAGGAAACCTCTTTTTCCCCTAACAGGATTTGGGCCCTTGATGACCACTGGACTACAGTCATACTTGACTATTTAATTTCTCACACTGAAGCAGAGCCCTTGAACAACTGACTTACAATTCCCACAGAACACTGTGGGACTGATGTTTGGAAGCATCCTCCAGGAAGGGAGAAAGAAGGCTTCAGCTTTCCTCTGGGAGAGGAAAGTACCTCCCTTATTGGATTTGTTTGATAGAACAGCAAAGAGTTGTGTTATACTGGCTCTTCTCTGGCTGCGTTTGAAAGGAGCAGAGGTGCTTCATGCTCACATGAGCTCAGCTCAGGGCTACAGACCCAATTCCAGTGCCAGGCCCAAGTGCCTTTCTGAATGTGGTCCTGTGAACCCAACAGGACTGTCAGCTAAGGCTGCTGCTCAGAAGTCTGCCAGAGACACGGCACTCCTGTGCTATTCACGTGTTTGTTACACACAAAAGTTTAGATTTAGTGCAAATCAGGAGAAGCACTGTGAATGTATCCACAGCAGGAAGACCATTAGTCTTATTCAGTTAATGAAGAACTAATTGCTGTCAGTCTGAGACCACTGGGCTTATTCAGGTACATCAGGCCTTACCTCTTCTGATACTTTAGCTGCACACTTCTGTGATGAGCTGTAGTGAGCTACTGCATATTCCACAAGGGCACCAAAGATGAAGCTGAAGCAGATGCCAAGATAAACATCAATGGCCTTAATGAAGCAGTTGGTTTTTGAAAGTGAACTTCGTGAGCCGATCATTAGAGTTGTCATAGAAAGCACTGTTGTAACTCCTTGGAAAACAGAGAGACCTTTTCTTGTGGACACTTTGGAAAAGCCTTGTTAATGTCATTGCTCTCTATTGCTGGCCAGATAAAGCACATCACTTCTTACCAAATCCAAACCATCCATCATAGCAACTGAGATGCTTTTGTAGCATTAGCTACTGGCTTCACACAGGCTCTCCCTGCCTTTGGCAGCTTGGCTCCAACAGCTCCAATAGGCTGTCTTCTATTTCATGCTTTCAGTAAAAACATCCCCCCGTCCTGCTCCCTCCAAAGCACATCTGTCCTGGGTTGCAGTGTATTCTATTACCAGCTACATGAACTGTTGACACCAGGTGGGTGGTGTTGCTTGCCTCCTCCCTCCGGACTATCTTCTGCTAATGAGTTTTACCACATGACTCATAGATAACCCATTCCAAACAATATTCTGTTAATGGCCTTACCGCATGACTGACAAAATTACATCATCCCGTTGTGAGATGCCCCGCCCAGAGGGAGGAGACAGGCATTCCATCCTGGATATAAACTGAGATTGCAAACACCACAAGGAGCCTGTCTGCTGGTTTCCCGGAGGACGGGAGATACCACTGGACCTTCGGCTAGAGACGGGATCTTCCACGGAATCGCCGCTTCAGCTGAGCTGCTTCGTTTGGACTGCTACCACCACTCTAACAGGGTGTCAGGTTGTATCTGACTTTGTCAGTGCTTTTCCTTGTTATTATTTCACTTATTTTTAATTTTTTTTTTCTTTTGAATTTTAGCCTGACTTGCAGTATCCCACTGGCTTGTTTTCAAACCAAGACAACATCACAAAGATTATGTGCTCTGTCCTCTACTCTCTGCAGTGGATCTCCTGGGAGCCTTGGCCACACAGGTGGGCACGTGTCCCTGCCACAGCATCTCCTCCACACCAAACCAGCTCTGCCCCAAGGGACAGCAGAAGATGAGCAGACCATTTATCCCTGAGCAGGTAGCTCAAGAAAAGTACCATTTACCTTGCCTTCAAAGGCTCCTTTGCCTGCTTAACTATTTTCTCTTCCTCAGGCAATAACTCACCAATGCAGGTTCTTGCAGGCACTGAGTCCAGTGTGATCCAAAAAGAAACCCAAGACAATATGACGAGCAGAGTGGAGGGCACATAGGTCTCCAAAATGAAGTAAAGGACATTTCTTCTCAGTTCAAACTGTAATACCAGTCGTGGGTAACTGCCTGTTCATGAAAAGAAGAGACTTTGTGAATGTGAGATTCCCAAAGACACCTGAAGTGAAACTGGGAGAGCCCAGCACCAGCCCTTCAGCTGGTGCAGCTCAGCAGAGCCGCACCACAACTGTGGGGAAGGCCTTGCTTCCACCTCAAAAAGCTGATGGAGGTAACACCTGACACGAGGGACACCCTCAGAGCTTACACACAGCCAAAAAGCACACCCAACACAAGGGACACCATCAGAGCTTACACACAGCTAACACACCCGACATGAGGGACACCCTCAGAGCTGACACACAGCCAACAAACACACCTGACATGAGGGACACCCTCAGAGCTGAGACACAGCCAACAAACACACCTGACATGAGGGACACACACAGCTCTGACAGGCAAGGAGGATCTGAACAGCACACGCCTTACAGAGGAGCTGCTGCACCTGAGCACAGCAGGTATGTTACAAGCAGGGCCACAGCTCAGAGCAGAGCAGGGCGGACGGTCTCACCCGTTCTCTCACACTCAGCACAGCACACCTTTCCCAACACCTGATCTGAAGGGCACTGCCAAGTTCAGCGTTATCTGATGGCTGAAAATAGACAAAAAACATTTGTCTCTTGATGTAAGCAGGCTCTGGCTCACATCCCAAAGCATCCCAGTACCTTATCATCATCACAGAGAACTAGACCCCCATTTTCATTAGTGAGCTGTGATCTTTGATAATGGTATCTTTTTGTGCTCAAAAAAAATCAGTCATCTCTTAAAAATCACTTTGTTGTAACTACTGACATAAAGGTACTGGGGCTGGATCAGTAGTGTTTTCAGGATATAGTTCTGCTCTTTAAACAGTATTTCCCTTTGAAGTGCAGATACAAAGTCCATGTTGTTGATGGGCTGTGTATGCAACAAAACATTGTTATTTTTGAAACCTTGTTTCTAGTGTCTCTGAGTGGAGAAAAGAGTATTTTACACTAATAATGAAAAAGACATTGAATTCTGATCTACAAAAATATGTTATCCATCATGATGGAATTGTAATTTACAAACAAATCTATATTTTAAAAATTAATTTTATTCCTAATTAGTGTAAACGTTGCTCTCCATAGTATTTATAGACTGTGCACCTGGATAGAAGGGATAGAGTTTCTTCAGGTATGTGTGGAGGAAAAAAAAAAGGAGAATTTAAAAAAATCCATCAAAGGTATAGTATATTTTAAACCTCCATCTTTCTGTGGATTTCCATCTTACAGAATACCCTGACTGCAACTAATAGGATTTCATCACCTTTCAGTTCATCTCTTTTTGTGAGATTAAGATCTGCTAAAGACTTTGCTGGTTCAGGCCGGAGTCAAAAGATCCTCGCCCACAGGAAGGAGAGGCGATGGGATGGGGAACAGTCAAGAGCCTTCCCTGCTCTTTTCCCTCATGGATTTACCTGTCTCCTGCTGTGACTTTGAGACCAGGGTGTGGTAGCGTTCCACCGTGTACTGAGAGAGCCGCAGCTTCTCGATGCCATGGACGGAGTCATTTCCTCTCAGCCAGGCGAAGGTGACATCATTTTCATCGTAGCCCCCTGAGGAGAACACAGAGACTGTGTGACTGCTGTGGCCAGGGAAGCCCAGCTGCTGCCCTGCACTGTCTCCTGCAGGGAGCAGAACCCTGACCCCAGACTGCAGGCTGGACAGAGGCCCCTTGAGCTGTGTCCGACCACGGGGACACATTGGCTGTGCTTTCTTCACCACACTTGGTCTGCTGCTCCAGATTTGGACAGGAGCACACACCTCCGGGAATGACACACCATGTGCAAGGCTGCTGAGAGCCTATTTCAATTGTTTACGTGGGGTATTTCTGTTTCCAGGGGTAATCCATTGCTGTTATACACAGCTTGATTACATGCAGCGAGATAGAAGTACTGCAGTGGTTAACCCACAAACTCAGTCTCTTCAGTCTGAGAGGAGAGCAGGAGAAACACAGTGGTTAAAATAGAGAATTCAGATCCCAATGAGCCTCTTACCATGGAGCAGAAGCACATTTCACTGAGTCATCTATTCAAGTGCTTAAAAACATCAGAAAATACATTTTCAGTTAGTCGAGAGCTTACAGCTGAGACTGCTATGTGGTTACAAACCAGGCTCCTCTGACTGGATACACATTGCCCAGAAAACCTGCTCATAAATACAACTTTTTCTACAAATCATTCCTCCTATCCTCAAAGGCATTAAGTCACTGAGGACAAATAAATTGCACACAACATTTAGGTAACACCAAATTCCTGCATCAAAGCAGCAGGACTCTGTATATGCCATCTGAGTGCATGCCTCCAGGAATGCCAGTGATGACATGACCTCAGGTTAGACTGAGGGATACCTCAGTCTGAGGGATAAATCTTGTACTGAGTTACCAGCCTGCTATTCCCTTCAAAAATTTGACTTAGTTTAGGAAACAAGCCCATCAGTTTCACTGATTTAATTCTTTTATTAAGAGCCCTTCTTCAAGTCCATGCATAGGGACGCTGTGATTCTGATAATAACCCATTCGTCCTGGTAGAAGGAATCAGATGCAGTTGCAGCTCTATTTGCATCTAATTGTGTTTTCTTATTAGACACAAATTACCAGAGCTTGGGCGTGATGAACTCCTAAATTAGGTGTCCAGAGTATGAATCCCTGAGTAGAATCCTAAACATATGACTTTTCAAAGTTCCTAAGTGGTTTTATAAATCATGGTTACTCAGGAAAATTTTATAAGTGATAGATTGTTGTTAATTCATCTGGCGTATATTTAAATGGCATTATTTCTGGGCACTTACCCTAATGAAATCTCCAGTGGGCAATATGTATGTAATTTTATTAGCATTATACAGCAACTGAGCATGATGTAGGACCCAATCACTTTTAAACTAGGCCTAAACATGCTCTGCTTTAGCAGAGGAGGCCAATCATTATTATTTCAGGAGCTATTCTTTGTAATAAAGTTACCCATGGTGAACTAATATGATTTTAATGTGAAAATAATATGTGCTTCCCTAGGTGCTTCATGCTGCAACCCCAGAAGTTAAAAATCTGGTCTTTTCCGTGCTAAGATGGTGGAAGTTTGGTTTTGTGCCATTCAGCAGGAGCTAGCTGTCTGCTCATCACAGGAGCAGCAGTGCTGCTCTGGCTGAGCTCTGCGGTAACAACCCTGCAGTGGCCTGCGTTTTCCTGGAGCCTTTCTCAGCCAGCATTGCCATAGGTGAGCTTTTAATCTAATTAAGAGCAGAACTCACTGATAATTCCTCTTCTTGAGACTTCCCAGTCTGAGACTGTTCTGTTGATGAGGGTCCCATCCTCTGTGTCCCTGCAGCAGTCAGCCCTAGTGGAGGGGCAGGTACCACAAAGCTGGGCTTGCCCTAATTTCAGATCATGATTCGAGAACCATGTTCAACTCTAATTCTAGTGAGAACCACCCTTCACAATGCCTTTTTACAGTGGGATTAGGGGGGTGCAATAGGCAGTAGCTACCTAAAAATGTGAGAATTGTTCCTTGCACTACTCTATCCCATGCACTTACCCCACAAGCTATTTTTGAAGAAGCTGTGTGTTCAAAAGGACCTAAATTTTGAAAACCAACCAATACTACTTCATCCTTTCTGTGCAAGATTGAATTATCTACACTTTAATAAAATATTCCTTATTACCACTTTTTTGCATAAACTGCACGGTGACAGGAATTCTCTGGACTGTGGATTACAACACAAATGTTTGAAGAATGATGACACAGAACTTGTTTTCTTCTGGACATTACAATTTGCTCCAGAGAGCTACTGTGTTGAATCCAAATATTCCAGATGTGTAGTTAATTGTGAATAAACAAATTTAGAGTTTTCTAGAACATTATACTTACAGCTTTCTAGCTGCAGTCGGCATGTTTGTGTGTCCATGGGGTATTTTGACAGGTCCATGTTACAGGCAACAGTAGTAGTGATTCTGTAGGAAGAGAATGAACTCTGCAAATTGCAATAAAAGCATGTAATGAAATTGTTTTACACAGCAAACTGGATCACAAAGCCTCTGCTCTGTCAGTCAGATTATCTGGACCTATGAAATGAATTAACTGAGAACCCTTCTCAAGAACAAGTGCTCTCTGCAGCCACCCCAATGAAAAAATAACCCAAGGAGGAATTTGGCTTTGCTCTGGTGGGATGTAGAGTTTAGATTCACATCTTTTTCCCAGTGCTACAATTCGCACATCTTAAGAATCCACTTGTGACACAAGGCACAGTAACTAACTGCACACATGCTCTGGCTTGCACTGACGTGGAGGTAGGTGAGTTTTACTCTGCAGCTGAGGTAAATGGGACCCGGTTACTGCAAGCTAAGGAGAGTATTTTAGGAATTGCTAATCCAAGTGCACTGCAGCTTCCTGCAGTACATGGACAAATACACTTCTTGGTAAAAAACAGAAGTCATCACTACATGGCACTGGATAAGAAAATAGTTTACCACTATCAGGTAAAATTTTACTGTTGTGATGTCCTCCTTCCATTCCTCCCCTGCCTCCATCTGACTGGACTTTTCCTCAGTGACACCTAAACTTGTGAACTTTCTGAGCAGGCCTCAGGACACAGGATGTACTGTGATGGGAGATCCTGATCCCTGACTGGCATTTCCAGGAGGCCAGAACAGGGGGAAATGGATCAGCAGAGAATGGTCACAGCTGGCTTTTTGATCCCAAACTCATGACCTGTGACAGTTGGTACCTGCTCCTGTCCAGGATAAATCCGGAAATCTATTCTGAGCCAGCAGCAGCAAAGGCAGAGGTCTCTGTACCTTAAGGCATACAGGACAGTGCCATTAGAGAACAGCCTGATGAGGCGGTTGCCCACAGTGACGTCATGCAGGAAGGACCTTTTGGACTCCACGATGTAGGTGTCGGGCACCCAGAGCAATTCCACCAGACGAGCGTCCAGCGTGAAGCTCTTGTTGCCGTGGAAGACCAGGCGCGGGTCTGTCCAGCGCTGCCGCAGGGAGATGGTGGCTGTGTAATCCTGGCAAAGAGAGGAGAGCCTGGGAGGACGCATGTCCAGCACCTGCACGGCACAGCTGCAGGCACACCACGTGTGTGACAAGGGACAGAACACATCTTTGTTCAACCAGGCTTCAAGCTTCATTTTCATCCCCGTTTTATGCACTCTGTAATATTTCTGATATACTTCCACTCTAAGGTGTGGAGTTTGAGGAGTAAAGATTATACTTACAGTGCTTTATGTTTTTAATGAGCAATGATTGTAAGTGATGTTTTTGTGTCCATGTTGCAGGTAAGTGAACAGATGGGAAGCACACACTTGAGGCCACCCCTCAAGACATTGACATTACAGATCAGTCATTGCCTAGAGCTGGGTGTCCTGGGTTACTTTGTATTCTATTACCCTCTCCAT
>VZRO01002156.1:114875-163898 GCA_013397915.1 Daphoenositta chrysoptera | reverse complement strand
CACCCCTGGGCTCGTGTCCAGCTGCTGTCACAGCACCCCCAGGGCCTTTCCCAGCTTTCCAGACCCTCTGCCACAGCCTGGAGCTGCAGGGGGTTGGGTGACCCAAGGGCAGGACCCAGCACTTGGCCTGATTGACCCCCACACCACTGGTCTCAGCCCATGGCCCAGCCTGTCCAGGCCCCTCTGTAGAGCCCTCCTTCCCTGCAGCAGATGAACACTTCCACCCAAGTTGGTGTCATACACAAACTCACTGATGGAGCACTTGATCTCCTCATCCAGATTATCAATAAAGATATTGAACAGAACTGGGCCCAGTGTTGAGCCCTGGGGAACACCAGAAGTGACCATCCACAAGCTGGATGCAGCACCAGTCCCCACCTCTCTCTGGGCCCGGCCATCAGCCAGTGTTTAACACAGAGAAAAGTTCACCTGTCCATGCTTATTCCCAACCATAAATTAATTTTTGCACCTCATGAGTGAAATGGGGATGAACTGCTTGCGGAGAAACGTCTTCCAGTCTCCAGCGGTGCAAAGTTATATGGTCAGTATCAAAGCTTTAATTCTGCCTGAAAGAGCAGTAGGCCCTGGGAGTGTGAGAGTCTGAGTTTTGCAGACCAGCATCTGCTATCTGCAGGATAAGACCCTAAGCTTCTTATGCTGGCTGATGCTTTAGTGTTTAATCTGTTTTGCTAAGGACCTCTAATAACAACATTAATATTTTATAGTATCATATTCCTTGCAAATAGCCAGAAAGCCCAGGAGTATGTCTGAAATGAAGTCCCTGAAATTTTCTGAACAAGGCAGAAGGCCACATTGGAAGAAATTTATCATCATTATCGAAAATTCCAAGAATTTTCTCATGCAGTCTTTGTGTTGCAATAGATTAATGTTTTTATTCTGTTATCAGAAATCTTGAAAGTTTTATCATCTGGGTTTTAATGAATATCTGAAATGAGTTCAGTGAACTTGATAATTTTCTAATACAGAATGATGGAAAGTTCATAATCACAAAAGTAATTCTTCTACAGTGGTGGGTTTTTTCTAATTTTGATGCAAAATGCAAATTCTACTAATCAGATCATTGGAAAGATATTAAATTCTTTACTACAAATGTACAAGTCATATGTGCATGTTTGGAGAAAAGAGGGAAACTGTGCACAGCACTTCTAGTAAAGATATTAAAATTGATGGACAATATGTAAACAAAAAAGGTGAAATTGGTTTAGGAGTAATTAAAGTTTAAAGGAGAATGATAATCAGAAACTATTTCTGTATTACATTTGGATCAAAAAGTTGGTGGGTCTCAAAGAACCGTTTTGATAAAAGTTTCTGTTTGTTTGTGGGGTGGTTTTTTTTGCATTTTTTTGGTAACTATTTTTCATTTTTATTTAAACACAATCCATTGCCAAGCAATTTGTTCAAGTTGTATTGAAATGCCAGAATAAAAGGAAGGGAAGATTTTCACATTAAAATTTGTGACATTTAAACTTGCAGTTTTGCAAAGGGAGACAGAACTGATGAGGTCACTGGGGTAGAAAGGCTTTTTCAGATATTCAGAGAATAGAATAACACAATTAATTTAGTATCAATATCACTCAGAAGATGTGTTGGTTGCATCAGAATATCGAGAGTTTTTTTGTTTTTCAGATTAATTTTAGGTTGGTATAGCTCAACACTCAAAGTTTTCACTTGCAGCAGGCTGTAAAATTTTACATTCTGCTTCTCTGCTTTTGCACGTGTATAAAACCAATGTAAGAACATGGAACTGGACCCTCATGGATATGAAAGTGTCCAAATAACACAGGTTTGCTGCAAGTGTAGAGATCTGGATGGAAAAAATGTACCACCAGAATCAATTTAAATATTGAGCAGTGATTGGAAGGCTTGGTTAGCACTACTTTGAATTCTAAAGCCTGAAAAATAAATTATCCTGGGAAAGAATTTGAGGCTTTTGTGATGAAATACACACTGTTTTTCAAATAACTGAGCTATCTCATTGAGCATCAGGAATGCTTTCTGGCCTCAGATTTCCATTTGGCTAATGACTCTCTCACATGGAGTATGACTAAAGCTGTCACTGCAGCAATGATAGCAATACATCAATAAACATTTCCCTGGTTTTGCTGTCTCTTCCAAGTGAAATGAAAAGATCAGTAGACTAATCACTCTGCTGTCGGGGGAATGAAAATTCACAAAATATACACAGCTGGAAAAAAATTGAAATCTTCTTTAAGCACACTTTTTTTTTTTTTTTTTTTCACTTGAAAGAAGAGCTTACTCCTAACAAATACAGTTGTGTAAAGCCTGTGACTTTCAAAGGGCAAAAGGACTTGGTTGTTTTCAGTGAGAATAATAAGATTTTCATACCTGATCACACAAATAATTAAGCATTGGTCTATGGAAGGCAACATACTGGTCTCTCAGATCTTCACAAATCCCAACCTGGACAGTGCAGAGCTGTACCTATGTTTACCAGCTGAGATCTGGCCCAGATTACCTTTCAGCTCTGGAAACCAGTAAAATATTGAGATTGAGTCTTTTTGAGTACATCTCCAAGGACATTTTTGCACAAGATTAAAAGCTGAACTATGTAATGCACACACTATAATTTTCTCTGAATGGCTTCCTACTCAGGTTGAAATGAAAGATTTGTTAATTAAATACGGAGATTTTTTTTTTTATGTTCTAACATATGTGAAACCTGGATTACTCAGTAGTGATTACACCCTTCTCTGACAAATTCAGTTTTCAGTGGATGAGGTACTCACCTTCTAGTTTCATTTAGCCATTATTTTGGGTTTTTTTTGTTTCTGTACCATTTCAAGTTACAAAGTTAAGGGTATGGATTATGACTAACAAAGCCAAACTAACAAATGTATTCTTAATGAACACAATTAATGAAATTTTTTTTCTGCATAGGGGGTTGATGCACATGGCCATGAAAATATATAAATACAGCCTTAACAGTACAAGAATTTGTAGGCACACCACCTATTTTCACTCTCCAAATATAAGACATTTTTAATAATTTTGGAAACTATTTACACTTTACACTTATTTTGTCATATCCTGGTTATTTCTGTCAACAGGGATGTTCTTTCCAGCTCAGACTTTTGTTATTTCAATTACTTGCCCTGGGGCTCACCCCATACCATTGGCCTATTTCATGTGTTCCCAGGAATCCATTCACAAGCTGTTAAAGAGGGATGATGTTGGATTTAGGAGTCTGAATAAAGTAAGGCAGATATTGCTGCAATGTAGGTAGAACAGCTGGAAACATGAGGGACAAAAAAAAAAAACAAAACCAAGAAGGATTTACCTGATCTTACTTATGGCGTGCAACTAAAAAAATAAGCGATTAAGGTGATTGACTATATTATATGCTAATGAAAGATGATGAATCCGAACATGAAATGTTGCCTTTTTTTTTTTTTTTTTCAAAGAAGAAAGGAAACTCAAGGAAAGGCTTTATCCTAATAGGAAGTGTTGTGTTTTAAACAAGCAAAAAATGCTTCAAATTACTTTATTTAATGTTTAATGAGATTTTTCTTTAAAAAGTCCTTTAATGCTACTTTTGCAGTGGAAAAAATGCTTAGAACATGGCAAGAAGAGCTTGTGGCTGTGTGATTCTTGATGTGAACTAGTAGACACAATTTGCCTATTCAAGTAAATAAGTATACATATATATTCATAATACATATATCCAAATATATATATTAGGCATAGATATATTTGGATATAGATAAAACTGGTCTACAGGTTATAAGTTCTTCCTGAAGTTAACTTGAGGTTTAGGCCATAATGGAAGATTGGGAAGGAAGGAAGGAAAAACAAAAGGAAAGAAAAAGAGAAAAACGAAAAGAAAAAGAAAAAGAAAAAAAAAGCACTGGGCTGAAGAAAGCTAATTTCTTTCAGACTTTCTCTCTGCATGGGAGATTTGATAGCAAGTACTGCAGTTTAAAAGTCTGAGTAAATGCAAATGAAGGAGAAACTGGGACATCTGGGTATAAAAGTATATTATGTAGTTCCAAGAGGCCCAGTGGCACTTGTGTCGTGTTTAATCAAGTAGAACAAAATTGATATTAGATCCTTGTAAACTATTTTGCTTAGCATTCCACAAGTTGTATTTAAATCTCAGTGGCCTGAATGCTAATTAATAGAACAAATTAATCTTTTTGACCCAAAGGAAATTTACAACCATGTTCTTCTCACGCTTACAAGGGTATTTATGTTGACTTTCAATGGCTCTGTTGCAAAGATTGAATAAGAGACATGTGGCAGTCCCAAATCCAAATTAGAGGAATCAGGTTTTAATCAGTGAGGTTTTTTAGAATGTAATTGTTAGAGCAGAGCAAGGTTATCCATCAACTCAGTGTCAAAACAATCCAACATCTCAGAGGAGATCATTTTCTCAGAAAGAAACAATTTTTTTCTTCCACAGAAGTTTGTAAATCAATATTTGTTCCCTAAAGGTACCCAGAGGTTTTCCAAATGTTTTTTGTTAATGGACAATGAGGAGAACAAGATTGCAGTGGATGCCAGATGGAAAAAGGTATCTGAATGTGAAGAAAAGGAAAATGCAATTCAATTGTTGAGGTACAAGCTTAGTTGATGAGGGCATCGTGGGTGAGAAAGAGACCTGAAATGCTCCAAAAGAAGTCCTTTGCAGCTGGTACAGGTTGGGTTGGTGGGGAATTTCAAGGTGCTCTATAAAGCAGGAGAAGTTATATTTTCACTTACACAAGACCTTGAAAGAAGTTTTTTTTGCCTGAGAAAGAAGGGCTGGGTTTAACCCACAATATTTCTGTAATGTTTTCTACATGCAGTTGCAAACTCTGCTCCAGTGTTGTCCTGCCTCAGCACTGAGACGTGTGAGACCAGTTCTCTGACAGGTCTTTGGATGTGAAAGTCCTCTTAGTCTTCAAGGCTGCAAACCATAAATCATAGCCCAAATCCAAATCCACGGAGCAATGAATATCCTTCCAATAACATCTATACCCTGACCTAAATCAATTGGTTTGGTCGTCCCCTAAATCTGCAGGATTTTCAGCTGTGCAGGGTTTCCACAGGACAACTGCGGAAGTTTTAACTTCCTTCCTGACATTATTCTGTTGTAAAACACAGAACAGTTTTGTCTTAGCACCATGTGGCATTCTGTCCTCAACTTTGTGTGCAAGCTCACTGATGCAGGCAGGCTGCCTAGATATCCTCATTTATTTTGTTGGGATCAGCAAGTCAGAAAATTTGTCACTTCAGCTTGGATGTCAGAAGAGACTGAGAAATTCTGACATACACAACCAAGCCATCTTTTCAATAAAAAAATTTACATTTCCCACTGGAAAACAGACCATTGATCAGTGCTGGAGACCTCAATCAAGACTTGTCAACCCTCAAGACCCTCAATTGCTGAGACCCAGAGCTTGGTAGTGTTTATTCAGCCAGGTAACGTTTATTATTATAAGGGTTATTTTTATTTCCTCAAAAATCTTGCAGTCTCTTTTGACCTAAATAGACTAGGTTTTGTGATGGTGAGCGTCCATAACTGTGTCACAGGGGCACAATGTCTGCCCTGAGCACGGGTGTAGCACAGAAACAGCCTTCCTGAGGAGCCTTCAGGTGCAAGTCTAAGATGTCAGGGGTTTTCAATGTGAAAATGTGAAAGCCGAACCAGAAACTCAGCTCAAGACAACCTGTACAGTGTGACCCAGAAGAAAACAGATAAGAATGATATTTTATTTTGTGGGGTTTTTTTCTCCTATAATCATACTTGTATGTAATCTATTTTTAACTATTGAAAAACATTCTCTGTGGGCTGTTTACAGGTGGAAAAAGAAATACAATTTTTTTTTCCTAAGGCTGGCAAAAAATGGAATTGTTCTGAATTTTCATCCTCATGAAGAAATCATACCCAAAAGATGTATTTCAGCTTATATCATGGAAAAAACCCCAAAGCAAAACCAACCAACCAACCAAACCAAACCAAAACCACCACCACCACCAACAAAAATGAAAAAACCAAAAAAAAAACCCACCACCAACAAAAAACACAAAAAAACCCCCAAACCAACAAACACCCCCCCCCAAAAAAAACAAACAACCAGAAACAAAAAAAACCAAAAAACAAAAAAACCCCAAACCAAACCAAACCAAACCAAACCAAACCAACCCAAAAAACAAACAAACAAACAAACCCAGCTGGGATTTGCCTTGGTCATACTTTGCAAACCATGTTAGCCCTCCCTGCTCTAAGCTGTGTACACACAGTATACCAGATTTAGTCTGTCTTTTTTTTTCTCAAAAAATGAGACTCTTCTGACTGGTGCAAAAATGCTAACTGAGTAGGGTGTTGGCCCAATGGGCCTCCTGAAACTCTAAACAGAATACTGTGTCATTAAAACATCGCTTTCTTCCATTTTGTTTGTCTACAAGACATGAAATATTGATAGGGTTATTTTTTTTTTCAGCTGTAAGAATCAAGTAGGATCAGAGAATCACAGATTCACAGAATGGTTTGGTTTGAAAGGGACCTTAGAGCCCATCCAGTCCCACCCCATCCATGGGCAGGGACACCTTCTACAAATCCAGGTTGCACCCAGTCCCAGTGTTCAGCCTGGCCTTGGGCACTGCCAGGGATCCAGGGGCAGCCACATCTGCTCTGGGCACCCTGTGCCAGGGCCTCCCCACCCTCCCAGGGAACAATTCCTTCCCAATATCCCATCCATCCCTGCCCTCTGGCAGTGGGAAGCCATTCCCTGTGTCCTGTCCCTCCAGCCCTTGTCAGTTGTCTCTCTCCATCTTTCCTGCAGCTCCTTCAGGCCCTGCAATGCCACAGTGAGGTCACCCCAAAGCTTCTCCTCTCCAGGCTGAACAATCCCAATTCTCCCAGCCTTTCCTCATACCCCAGCATTATTTAACCCACTATTTTCCATGGCAGCTGTGTCTCTAGAAACAGAGTCTGCTGGTAACTCTTAAAAAAATACACCACTCAGCAGCCAGGGCATGAGAGCAGTCATTCATGGTACAGAGCCCTCAGCCAAGATAGCAATTTTACAAGGCATTTTTATCAGCATTACTATCTGGATACTCTGCCCTAACAGAATGCCGCAGAATAATTAAACTGAGCAGACTGCCAAAGCACATGTTAATTAACTTCGGTTAACTTTTTCCAGTATTAACTGTGAGAGTGACATCATTTAAAATAATTAGGCATCAGAGACCTCTAAAAGTACATCAACTTGTTCATTTTCTAATGCTTTGCCCTCGCTGAACACTTGTGGACCTCAGGGACCTGCCTGAACTCTGCTACTATCACCAGCCTCTCACAGGCAGGTGTTGTGGCACTGAATTTCAGCAAAAAGCAGGAACCTCACATTAGAGTCAAGGCATGAAAATGAAGGACATTGAGCTTTACAGGGCACCAGAAGGATGAAATCCTCATACTACTATGCAAGCCAGCAGAACAGGCAGATTTCCTCCAATCCAAAAACACAACCTGCACTCAGACAAGGGTAGAATGAAAAAGACTTTTCATTTAATATGAAACATGCAAGTTGCTTTTCACATATTAATAATCATCCTTATGATTTTGATTATTCCTCCAAGCCTGTTCACTAGTCTAACAGAAAACAAAGAAAATTTAGCTAATAAATTTTATAGGTAGTAAGTTTTTCCCCCTGCTGGGGACATGTGATTTAAGACATGTGATTTAAGACAGCTGCACCATAGCTGTGGTCATTGCTTTCCCCAGAAACAGGATAGTAACCTGCTTCCCATTCCTGGTCCTATAAAAGGTATTTACCTTTCAGAACTCTTTTGAGAACACTGTTGAATCTCTTGAAAAAGAGGGGAAAAGCCCTGCTAATAATCAACAACTTGTGCAGACAGAACAGTTCTAGGAAACCATGTATGACACAAGTATGCAAAAAAAACCACCAAAAACCAAACCAAAAGCCCACAACCACTTCGGTATCTCTTTCTTTAGGTTTCAGGATAGCACTTCTTTTGAAAGCATCACCATTTGCTCATAAATTTGTGCAAGTTTTGCCTGCAACAGCTTAGTGGCATTCTGCTCGTTATCACACAGCACAACTCTTCTCTGTACCCAAAGCACCAATTCAATAGACCAAAAGCTTCCCAAATCACTAATCTTTCTTCTAACATTTGCACAGCCACCTACTCCAAATCATCACTCTGAGCCCAGAAGAAACGTGCAGCACTCTACCGTGTCTCAGCTCTTGAAGGTGGGGAGTAACATTCTGTTTCACTGCTAAATTTTTACAAAGATGGGCTTCTGGATATATCTGTCACCAAGTGTAAAAACAAGCAACTGAAAGGAAAGAAGCTTCTCAAGTTTGGCAGTGCATTAGTGTGATTTTTAAAATCAGTTCTTGTGTATGGCCACAGCCTGAAGCGGCTTTCATGCACATTTTGCAGCTTTGGCCAGCACCCAATGTCCAGCCAGGATCATCACAGGTAAGTATAACCTAGGTTAAAAATGGAAAAGTTCGAAACAAAAAACCCCTTTCTTTCTTTATTTTTTTTTTTCTCTTTTCTTCTAGTTCAGTCACAGATATGAAGGGGATTTTTTTTTTCAAAATAAATGTTTACTTATATACAATCATATTCCAGGGATAATATTACTATTTTCTTGAAAGTCATGAAAAGTTGTTTTGCTATCCGCTCTGCAAGGACTTACCTTCTTCAATATGTAAGACTCATGGTTCTGCCACTGCCTCAAATATTGCCTCAAATTGTGTAAAATAGAATGAAGCATCAGGCCAACAGGAAAATTGTTTCTTGAAAAGAAAAAAACCAACTCTTTGAATTTCTAAGTCTGGATTTATGACAAAAAAGTCCCTTAAGTCCACTCTAGAAGATGTTTTCCATTAACGTGGGGTTAAATTATCATAGCAACAAATTCTGAATCCTGCAGCCTATTGAGAGATGGTTTCTGCTCTCTGTGTTGATGAACAGGTGTTTGTTTTGTCATTTTCACAGGTCTCCAGAATGACTCCAGTGAATTTAACCAGGAATTTTATTATGCATCAGGAATGGTAGCGTATTGATAAACAACTGTGCTGTGGAAAAGACTGTTGTCTTGCAGGGCCATGCTTTGCTGCTTGCATGGAAAGCATCTCCAGGTGCAGGGGTTGTGTTACTCCAGGCTGTGTATCTCGCATGTCCAGGACTAAACACACTCCTGGCCTGTTCATTCACCTCAGTTAGCAGCACAGGTTAAATTATTTTTTCTTGTTCTTCACTCATAGAATACTCTCATTTGCTGCTGAGTTCACTAACTTGTGGTTTTCCTCTCCCTACTCTCATTTTCACCAATAGTCTGAAGATTTTGTATGTTTTGCAGGAAATATCTGCTTTTTAAATTCTGCACCTATCAGTTAATTATGCTCATCTAAAAATCATGTACTTATGCATGAAGATATACATCTTGAATTCTTTTGTATTAGCAAACCTTGGTTTGTTTTCAAAAGAAATATCATTACAAATACATACTTAGATTTTCTAGCTTTATTTTTTTTTTATTCCTTCCACTATTAGAATTAAAAAAGTACTTAGAACACTGTGATTTATTAACTTAACTTTTGGAAAAAAGGTCTTGAAAGTAATTTAATTTTTAATCGTTTCACATTGCAAAGTTGTAATTTGTTTCTAGTGAACAAGTCAGGCTTAAAAAGAAACAGGGCTAAACTTCAAAAACATGTATCTGAACTATCAATAAGTGTTTCACATATAAAGCTATTTAAAGGCTAAGAATACATGACAATTCCATATTGGTAGAACATTAAAATACTATATTATCAAATCTCAGTTCCACAGGTATTTCTCACACTGCAATAGGCTGTGTGAAGAATTAAATTGACTGAAACACTTTTAAAAAAATTAACTGGAAGCAGTTTCAGAAAAGAAGTGTTTCATTTCAGTCAGTCATTTGGAAAAATGAAAATTTTATTTCGCAGAGCATAAAAAATTCTTCTTTTTAAAAAATCAGTGAATGCTTATCTCTTTTTTGCTCTCATTCACTACAGCTATGGTGAGGAAATGATAGGGAAACAGAAAGAAATATATAGTTCATAGCTCAGATAATTTTACTTTTGATCTACATTTTTTACAGTTTTTTGGAAATTTTTGAGTCAAAACCCTAGAAATATTTAGTTAAAATTAAAAGTTCTATTTCTTTAATTTGACATATTCCATTTGGCTATTAATAGAGCAGTGTATTTTAAGACCACTGTGAAAATTTTGCAGGCCAAGAGAATTATTCATGATGGCAAATATACTTTATATCATAACAATACTTACTCATTTGAGTGGATTACAACCAATTACATCTGGTGCACTAAAGAGTAATGGCATTTTTTTTTTTTCTTAAATTAAAAGTAGAGTTTCATAAACTTTGGCTGAATTTAACCATATTTGTGAATGTGAAGCCTACATTTTTGGCAGTCTAAATTGTCCTGAGTCTTATTTACCTTATCAAACCAGTCAGGTATTAAACCCATGTCAACAAAACATTGTTCTTTGGAATATTCCTTTCCAATTAGGAGAATCCCTCATCCTTAACAAATGAATTTCTTATCTGTATTGCTTTCACGTTATCACAGCTAAGTGCCAAAAGAGGACAATAAAATTTAATGAGAAGCCACATGAGACAAGCAAATAAAATAATGTAGTAAGCAGTGCCAGTTTATCAGCTGCCTTGAATGTGTAGTTCTCCTGAAGTTGTGCTGAGCTGAAGTTTTTCTGAACCGTATTATAGTGACGAGAATTTACATCAGTCAAAAGTACAGGGTTTCAGGGTTTTTTTGTTTGTTTGTTTGGTTGGTTGACTGGTTGTTTGGTTTGTTGGGTTTTTTTTGTTTTTTTTGTTTTTCTTTTCTTTTTTTTTTTTTAATTTTATTTTTAATTTTTTTTTTTCAATTTTTTAGTCTTGCATTCCCATTACAAAAATAATTTCTGATCCACCCTGGATTTTTAAAACTGTTTTTTATGGAATTCAAGATGGCTTTTTTCCTTAAAAGAAAGCCCCACCTGGAGATGTTTTCTAAATTCTTCCTCTACTGGTTGATTGATATTTCTACAATTATTTGAAAAAAAATGGAGACTTTTATAAGCACCATTAGAATCTCCCTAGAGGTTAAAACATAGTGCTGACCTAAATACAGCAATCTTTAATTTGTATCTCATTTCTGTATAGTAATAGAACTTGGACAATTACATTTCTAAGTTTATAAGGAGATTTAAAAGGAAAGTAAAAACCTACCATAAGAAAAAGGGAGCTAACATCCTCAAAACAAATCGCATAATGTCTGTGTGAAGAAATTAAAAATACAGTCAGTGAGATGTTTGGAGGCAGGAGTATTGTCTATGTGCCTCTCCATTGTACAGAAAATAAAACCCTTTAATTAATGATTGTGATGTGCATCAGGTCTGGAAAAGCTGTAACTTCCTACATTTTACTGGTATAATTTCTTATCATTCCAGGTATGAAAGCATTCCAGGGAAGTGGGATTGACACAAAAGACAGATTACCTTGAAAAGGATAAAAATTCAAAATCCAGTGGAGATTGGGGCACAAACTGGCCACATTTTCCTGCAGAATGTTTCATCATATATGACTTTATTCTGCATGTGTACTCATATTTTGTGTGTACAAAGATAAAGGAGGTTTTTTACGTCTTCTAATTGGACAAATGGGTGGGATCATCCAAAATCTATTAAAATATGAGAACACTCTCTTTGCATGAAACCTAGAATGACAGCAATGATAGCAATAATTACCATACCTTAATGTCTTGCAAGACATTGTGATATCAAGCACTTTTTTTAAAGCTACAAAAATGTGGGTTAGAAATAAAATATAATTTCATGAACAAGAGCAGGACTAATTAAATATGAACTTTGCAAGGATGAAGCGAGATCTTGTAACATTTAAAACAGGAATTGATATCTTCCTCACTGAAAAGAACCTGCACGTCTCAAATTATTTGCCAAAGTTGATGGGTCAAATCTTTGAACTGTTGATTTTAGAGGAGAGACCTGCAGATGTTTAGTTCAACTCCTCTGTTAAAACAGAGTCAGCTAAAGTACGTTGTCCATGACTCTGTTCAATCAGATACTCAAACCAAGAAAAATAGTTGCCTTTTAATGAAAATATGAATTAATACCCACAGTAAAATGGAAGGACCTTTTTATGTTACTTGCCATAACCTGAGTCTTTCCAGAGCCACTTCTTTGTACTTCTTTCTCTTCCTATGATCGTGGGCACATTCCTTTTACTGCACTTGCATCATTGCACTTCATTTTTTATAACCAATTTTAAGTCATACACAGATTCTAAAGCAATAATCTGAAATACCTTACTCTATCCATTCTGTTTCTATTTATCCAGACAGTAAGATTAGGCTTCAGCTGAGACACAGAGCTGTGGTGCAAATGGCATTCTGGAAAAAGGCGCTAGCTCCCAAACTTGCAAGAACTGTGTGACTGAAAATACCTATTTTGCTGTCAGGAAAAAGAATGAAGCAAAGCTCTGCTACTTCAGTTGGTAATCAAGGGGAATTAATTAGGCCTGGTTATATGAGAGATCTGGGGATTATTATCAGGTTGTTTTAAAGCCTGCTTTAATAATCACAGCGTGTCCATGATACATGTCTTTTATGCTTTTTTTCCACCTGGAAGCGTATATGTAAAATAGGCTTTTTTTTTTTTTTAGGCAGCAAAATGTAATTCTAGGTTGAGTTGAGAATTCTGTATTCCAGTGGCAACGTTCTGACAGAAAAATGAAACATCTGTTGTTACTACTTACATAGCTCCTTTAAGTGAGAGCCAAAATCATGATTTTATGTATCAGTACTGAAAAAGAAAAGATTCAAGAACTGCAATTATGGAAAAAATAAAGGTATTGCTATTCAGTTTTAAAGCTCCAGCTCTCCAAAAGCACCTATAATAGAATTATTCCTTTTAATTTAAAGGACTGAAATTGCACAGGAGAGAGTTCACCTGATTCAGGAAGGAAAGGTGTGCCAAATATGGACACAAACCCATATTGGAGCACAAATCTGATGAGGAGTGGCTGAGGGAGCTGGAGAGGCTCAGCCTGCAGAAAAGGAGGCTCAGGGGGGACCTTCTGGCTCTGCAGAACTCCCTGACAGAAGATCGGGCTGTGCTCTTAGGAAACAAAGGATGGGACGACAGGAAATTACCTCAAGTTGTGCCAGGCACGGTTTAAACTGAATGTCAAGGAAAATTTCTTCACTGCTCAAAGAAGTGGGTGAGTCACCATCTCTGGAGATATTTAGAAGATCTCTAGACATGTTTTTTGGAGACGTAGTTTAGTGATGGATTTGACAGTGCTGGGCAATAATTTGACTTTATGATTTTAAAGGGCTCTTTGAACCTTAATGATTCCATTATTCTATAATATCAGGGAATATTCTTCAACATGCACTAATTATTTTTTTTCTAAAGGCTACAAACCCTGATTCTTAGGTGGGAAATCAGAGTCCACCTGGATTCAGTTACCTGTGCCACTGTACAGACCTAACACGTTGCATACCATGGAAAAATATGCAGTCAGAACTCTGTGATAAATGGAAGTTTCATTCCATTACAGTAAAACATTTTTGCTGTACTGTTCTGAAAGATTACACGGCTACTTTCTTTTTCACAACGTGAGGGCAAAAAGTCACCTCAAGAAAGAATGAGGTTATGCAGTAGGAAGTAGCAGTGGAAGGTCAGGATGCTTCTCCTCCTCCACTGTATGGAATTTATGCATCAGGTGATGACAGAGATGAAGCTTTGCACACACAAGATACACCCGTAAGACACGAGATTTAAATATCTGTCTGTGCACAAAGGATCTGGTTATCACCTCCCTCCTGCATGTTTAAGAGAGATGTAGGGAGATGAAAGGATGTGCTGGCAGTGCTGATGAATCACGCCAGCTTTGCAGGGCTGCTGCTCGGACAGGAGGAGCATGACACGGGCTGATGGATCTGCTCTCTCACCCGCGCTCCCCTGCGTAATTCATTCCTAATACGAACAGGGAAAGCTGCAGCAAGGCCATTCACAACCAGACTCCTGGAGGTGCAGTGTGAAATATGTCCTAATGGCTTTGGTCCTCTGCTGACGCTCTGCATCCCACAGAAGTCAAGGGAAAACCACTGATCATCCCACACATGCATGTCAGCTCATGTTCTGCGCTATATTTTGTTGCTGTGGTTGTGGTTGGGATGAATAAAACTTCTGCTGAGCATAAGCCAGATAAATGGAGAGTGGGTCAAGTGCTGGCACAGGATTTGGAGGTCCTGCCTGAGCTCCCTGATCCTATCACAGCTTGTGATATTGAGAAAACTGATTGCAAATCAGGTCCTCAGTGGAATTTCAGGGTAAGGGTTTAGGAGTTTTTCCTCCACAACATACAGAGGAGCTAGATGCTTCAAAGTGGATATCATAAAAACCAGACTTCAACATAGATCTGTCCTAGACAGCATAAAATATAAAAATCGCCAAGGAAATGAATAATTTAAAACCCCAGTTGCCTCCAAAGTCTGAGATTTTCTTCCTATTTGAGATGGGAGAGCTTGAGACTTTTCTTAGGCGTTATTTTTGGGCAGAGAGGAAGATCCTCCCCTTTCCCAAAGGTCAGCAGAACAATCAGTATCTTGCTATGGAGCAGTGGAGAGGTGGAAGCAGCCCACCACCCCCTGGGTGAGACACGTCCTGTTTCCTTTTTTACGTGAAAGGTTCAAAACCCACATCTTCTATATTGTATCTAACACATCAGATGCTAATCCATGTTAGGGGAATAGCAAATAGTAAAATAAAAGACAGGATTTTGTGTCACTGCAGTCCAAATTGCCAAGGGAGGCATCGTGGAAGGCAGCTAGAACAGCCTCTCCTCGGTCTCACAGAGCTGAATGTTTCTCCCAGAGCTATCAAATATGAGTGGTGTTCAGGGGGTGTGACAAGGAAATCAGAGAAGCCTGTGTGGAAGTGGCTGCTTTCTGAACTCAAATACCTCAATAATTTCTTATAATGTAGTCTTTCTGATTAAATTTTTGCTAAACCTCTTTTTTTTTAATGAATAGTGAGCTTTCAGAGAGTTAATTTTTTCCATTCCATGATTCCTAATAACTGAAACCCTTTTGCAGAGTTTGCTATCCCTTCCTATAATTAAGAAGTTTTCTTCAGGAAAGGGGAAATTTCTGCAACTTGCTCGACAACTTGAGATGAACAATTTCGTGTGAGGGTTGTAGGGCTTGATTACCTCTGAACTACAAGTCCTGATGGATGAATGTGATGAAAGAAAACATCATTCTGCTCTTTATCTCCCAGCGTCCAACATTTTTGGGTAGGTTCAGCTGCACAGGATCCTGCAGAGAACAGGGTCTGCAGCCTTTTTTCCAAATGATATTAATAAGGTGTCAATCAGTAGACAACCCTTCTGGAGCAGAAAGGACTGGAGATTATATGTATTTTCCTGGCTGATGGAACTGCTGTTAAAAGAGCATTCAGTGCTTTAAGATAAACAGACAGGTCCTGTATGTAGTCTTGCCAAACCAAAACTTTAAACCAGCAATAGAAAAAAGAAAATAAACCCAAACATCAAAGAATTTTACTCAACATGAGTTTAATTGCACATTTTATAGTCAATTCATTTTTTTAAAGTGAGGAAAATACCTTTTCTTTCCTTGCACACCATTATTTCTCACACTTTGGAACTCTACAAAAGTGGAATTTGCTGCTTGCTTGTGTTTTATTTTTTCCTTTTTTTTTTTTCTTTTTTTTCTTTTTTCTCCCCCCTTTTTTCTCTGTTTTCAAACTCTCCCAGTGCAGTGAAGAATTCAAAATCTGAAATCTGAAAAATCTTACTTGTTTTAAATGGAGTTGAATGTCAGAATCTAGAGGTTGTCTAGCCCAACCCGAAATGTCAGTAATTCTCTCCTCTAGAAGTAAAGGGTTTACTTGTATGTAACAGTCACTTGCTGGCATGAAAAATTCAGCAAGAATTCTCTACTTGCAAGACTTTCAGGGCAACTTCTGGTCCTAAAATAAGTTTGTTACTTACAGGACTTGGCCAGAGCATTATTTTCGGTTTTAAACTCCAGTTTTAGAAATCTGCTTTGGTAGTAGGAGTGTTTCCACATGGTAGTGCCTGCCTGACGCTGGAATGAAGACTGACCCTCTGATCAACCAGGAATTTTGTTAAAATTAAAAATTAAAAGGAACAAATAAAACCAAACCAAAGCAATGAAGCAAACAAAAAACCCCAAAAACCCAAACCAAACCAAACAAAAACTCTCAAACTCAAACCAGCCAAAGAACCAAACCAAACCAGAGGCAGACCTATTTTCAGCACATAAAACAGATGGGATTTCAGTGCAAATTTACTCAAACACATGTCCAATTATTCATGTTTGTTAAAGGAGATATTTTGATGGATTCGACACTTTAAGTATCTTTTTCTCTTTGCAATTATATACTTGATACATCTTGATGTTCTTTAATCTAATTTTTATTTTATGAAAGTGTCCACTTGCTGCGCTTGTCAGAGTAGAAGGTGAAGCCCATTTCCCTTTCTTCCCATTCTTTCCTGCAACACTAATAAAAGCCATAACCATAAATTGTGGAGGTGAATTATCGGCTGGAGTAAGACCAGTTTCACACCTCTGTCCCCTGATATTTCTGTGAGGCTGGGAAGCTAAATTAAAATAGTTTTGTTCCTGAGACAAGGTTTGAGGAAATATAACAGACAAGTATTGAAATAGCAATTATGTTTGAAATATATGAGGAACACATCCAGGTAAAGATGGTGATACACCTTATACATGAATGAGTGAAGTAAATGTAATACAAACCTGAATGTTTTGGGTCAAAAGTCTTTGAGGCAGAATTGTGAGAGAGTTTCTACTTGGCGATGTATGAATTCGATTCTAATTCCCCAAGTTTTGATCTAATAACCTCAATAATAGCAGACAATGAAGCCAGTTAAGCCTTATGAGACATTTAAACTCCTAAGACATTTACAAACCACTTGGGTAATTACTTGTTGAAGCAGAGAAGATGAGTAGAACTGTTACTACAAGAATTGCAAACTAGAGAAGAAACTAAAGCAGGGCTGGCAACTGGGTGTCTTGAAAAGAGAACGTGTCTGAGGACATCACAAAAAAATTCACAAGAACTTTTCCTCCAAAGGACATAATTTTCCTTTTTCATATAGAGGCTGGCACACAGACTGGAGTTTTTATAACTAAACTGTGTCGTGGCGCAAAACTTGGAGGAGCTATCCATGCAGGAAGGATTGCAAAGTTATACAGAGTTTAACGCCTTTGGGACAGGGAAAATAAAAGGGGATTGTATATAGTAACAGGAAGTAAAAGGACTGTATAGATCATGTACTTGGATGTCTACAGGAGGTGTTTTCCCACAGAATGAAGGATAATTAGGAACAGTAAAACAAACAAGCATGTGATTTCTAGCTGACCCCAATGTGCAAAAACTGCTAACGAGTGTTGTTCCAGGCATGTTTTCATCAGTGACTGCTTGGAAAAACCCTTAAACTTTAACCATGTGACTAAATTGTTTATGACCATATTTGCTTAAATTATTCATTCCAAGAATTTTGTCCTATGAAATACAGTGCTTTTATCTTACAGGTACCATCAATTACATTTCACTGACTTCCAAAGTGAGTATATTTTTTCTAAAAATATACTACTTGTAAAGCATCTTCTTGTTTTATATGACACATAGTAGGATGACTACGAAAAGGCCAGGTGAAAGCTTGAGCACATTTCTTTTTGCATAAGGAAGCACAAATAACAATCACAGGAGATCTCTGGAAAAAAAAAAAAAAAAGGAGAACCTGATCAAAGCTCAAAACCTCTTTTTAGGTGACAAATAATGCCTACTCAGAAGCAGGCTGCCTGCTCTAAGTGTGATATGTCTGCTTAACTTCAAATAGAGATATGGATACTTAATTCACCTACAAGTAATACAATGGAATGTAATACAATGGAATTGTAATTTTCAGCTACTAATGAGTCAGCAACTGAAAAGATAATTAGATCATAAATGGAAATTAATATGTTTTCGTGCTGTTGGGGCATGGATTCCCTAGTGGTCAGCTTTAAAATGGTTTCTGCTGTGAGTTGACCCTAGATGGACACCTGGTGTCCACCAAATCTGCTCTATCACTCCTCTCCTCAGCTGGACAGGGGAGAGAAAGTACAAGAGGCTCGAGGGTCGAGATAAGGGCAAGGAGAGGTCACTCAGCAGTTGCTGTCATGGGCAGAGCAGATTGGACTCAGGGAAATCAGTTTAATTAATTACCAATCAAATCAGAGTAGGGTAATGAGAAACAAACCTAAGTCTTAAAGCACGTTTCCCCCACCACTCCCTTCTTCCCAGGCTTATCTTCACTCCTGAATTATTTTCCTCCTTTCTTGCCAGGAGTGCAGGGTTTCAGGGAATGGGGTTCTGGTCAGTCCATCCCATGTTGTCCCTTCTGCACTGTCCTCCTCCGGGGTTGGACTCCTCACCCTCTGTCCTGCTCCACTGTGGGGTCCCTCCCACGGGCTGCAGGTGGGTGTCTGCTCCACCATGGACCTCCATGGGCTTCAGGGACAGCTGCCTCACCATGGGCTTCCCCAAGACCTTCTCCTCTTCTCCATGATCTGTCTCTCATGGAAATTTGGACTCTGGATCCTTGTGTGAGCCACAACTCTCAGTGCAGTCCATTTAGTCATCTGGAATTATTAACAAATAGAAAACTGTTTATAATACAGATTTCTAATATCAAAATCTCACATTCAAACCTTTCACTGCATTTGATGGCTAATATACTGACCTTATGCACTATGTGTATGAAGCGTTATGTTTAAAGCAAGTTGCTTGATAAACAGTCCTCAGTTTATAACTGTACTTTAAAAAAAATCATTGGAAAAGAGACTTTTACCTTGCAAAGCAGAGTACATTAGTTGTGTGTTTATTAAAATCAAATGGTACATTTCTGGCTTGTAATTAAAACATTCTTTGCAGTGTTATCATACAGACTGGGTTCTTTCCTCCATTACCATAAATTATAGTGCTATAAAACAAGGATAAAATGCCCACAGTTCCCTTTAAAATGTAACATTACAATCATTCTCTACTACAGCTCTAAATAAGTGTCAAAATCCTAAATTTACGTCTATATTAAGGTACATGAAGGAAACAAAGGTGAGGTGGGCGGCCCATGGCAAGCCAAGGGTGTCTGTTGTGCAAATCGCAACGAGACCTAAATGTCAGTAGGTGCTTCTCTGCTCAGCCTGCTCAAGTGTTCTGTAGAACTGGGCTGGAAATCTGTATTTGTGTCAGGCCTAAAATGCCCAAAAGATGCAAGCTGGTCTCAGCTCCAAGATCTTCCAGTCTGGATGTTCTCAGCCATATGATGGTGACAAACAATGGTGGATGAACTCCAGGCAGGTACAGATCTTGGAGAGCAAAATACTTCAGCTCAAACAGAAGCTACAACATGCCCTGGATACCCAATATGTCTTGGGCCATGCCTGAAGGTCCAAAGTGCGCGAAGTTGGACTAAAAATCAGTGACTATATGAAATCAATATCTGTAGAATTCTCCTTTCTAAAACATAGAGTCAAGTCTGTGAAGAGAAACTATAAATCCAGACGTGCGTCACGTTTTGTGCTTCCTGTTTAGACTTTGAATGTGTTCTGACTTCTATATTTGTTTAATGATTAGGAAAACGAGGGCCAAATTTACCTGGGGTGTACAAGCTATACAAAAAGTCACAGGCTTTGGAGATTCTAACTTTATGTCTACTAAACAGTGCAGCACCTTCTATCCTGAAACAAGCTTTAGATAGGCATTGGCAAAGCACACCTTTGTGAACATGGAAATAAAAAACCAAAAACTCAAAACCTGAAAACTGTGTGTTGGTGGGAAGTCTGACGGAGAGCCATGATAAATTCTGGCGCCAGTTCTACAGGAAATATCTCAAGAATCAAGAAGTCTGAGTCACATTAAGGAGAGCTCCCACAGGTTTGCATAGACACAACATTCATCAATGCAGTTTATTAATAATAAAAAATACAGTGCAGCCAACAGAATAACAAAGATATCTGCTTGATCAGGTGGTGGGAGAAAACAATGCAGAGGAAATGTAGAGCATTTGTGTATTCATGTAATGGTTAGCAATAAAATACATCAGTTTTAATATATGTCTGTAGATGTGTGTTTCTGCAGAGATATATACACACATGCATACATACAGCCCCAGTGGTGCTTGTTGCTATAGTTTGAGCCCCTCATACATATTAATGAATTTAGCCTCAAAATGCCCTCAGGAAGTAGAGAATTCTTATAATAAAAATATATAATTCATATAATAAGAAAAATGTAATACATTGCAGTATGAAGTAAAGAACAGGAAAGAATAATGCCACAAAAAATCAGCAGAGGCAACCAGAAAGAAGAATTCCCAGAGGTGTTAAGATTAAAACCAGAAATCTTTAAAGTGAGGTGATTGTACTTCAGAAGGCAGCAGACCTCTGATGAGAGTGGGAAGGGCAATTTTTGACTGTAGGGAATCTTTGCCATGTTTAATATCCTGTGAAGAGCCATCTGCATTTCAGGATTGTCCGGAGCACACAGCTTCAGTATATTTTCTTGCAAGCATGCTACAAGTTTTAAGTGTTGGTAGGAAACACACAAGTAAATATTTGTAATAGCATCAATCTCATATACTGGCTCTTTCACGGCACAAAGGTGCTGTAAATATGGCAGCTGACGGTCTCCTAGACAGAATTTTTCATCTTTCTCCTGCACCTTTCCAAAACCTTGATGGTTTACTTGAAAATCCAATTCCTTTGAAATTTAAGATAGTTTACAGAATAAAAAAACCCCACACCAATATTACTTAAGATCTTGAGAAATTTTAGAGATACCTCAAAATATCTGAATTGTTTAAGAAATTTTTTTAGGCGTGAGCATTTCTTTGATGATTTTGTATTCAAAATTCCGTTTGATTTGCATCTAGTGCGAGGCATTTCTGGTCCCCACACCCCTTTACTCAAACAATAACATGTAAGACACTTCTAATGATATATTGTTCAGCTTGGTTGTCTGTTGCTGTTAAACCGATGGCGGAGTGGAGCAACTCACACAGAAGCCAGAGATGAGCGCGGAAGGGAATTATTTAATTGATTTCACACATATACACACATCAGAAGGCTATTCAGATTGGCTGACAATCATCCACACCCTGAGGATGATTGGCCCAGGCGCTTCAGCGCCTGTTTCCAAAGCCTGTCTCAGTAACATAAAACTTTATCTCAATATTTACAGAACTTTAGTAGAAGAAGGGAAAATTCTTGTGGGAAAGCTTCTGTACCGTCACAGTTGTCTGTCTAACAGAACTTACTATAAAAACCCCACTTTTCCATGCTTGTTTCAGTCCAGTTCTTAAATTTTCACATGTCATCATCAAGGGCATTATATAAACCTGTAGGTTTATATCCTGTATACATGCACTTTAAGGATTTATAGAGATACACTTGCATAGATATTCCATTCACATTGTTTATACTCCTAAAAACAAAGTAAAGCTGCAGGGATTTTCTTGGTGGCATTATAGTCATTTTATTTCCTTTCCCTCCCCAGCACAGAAAGTGGATTTTCAGGTTTCTCATTGTGACATTATCAAAACCAACAGTAAAAGCAGCTCTAATATTATTTTCATAGAAGTTAGTGATTAAAGCTTGAATTGGGTTCAGATTGAACCTGTTTTGCGCTGAGACTGTTTCAAATTACTTGCTTTTAGTCTCTTGAAATTTCACTGTGCCATATGGTTTTGGGTTGGTTTGGGGTTTTGGGGTTTTTTGGAGTTTGGTTTGGTTTGGTTTTGGTCATTATTTTGGGGTTTAGGTTTGGTTTCTTTCTTTGGTCGGGTTTTTTTTGTTTGGTCGGTTTTGTTTTTTACTAATAGCCTATAAAATTATGTAATTAAATCCCAAATAAAATTCCTCCTCGCGTCCATGTTGTGTGAAGCAGTGGACGCATTAATTTCTCGCTTCTACAGAGATTTCCTGCTTGCAGCAAGGGAACATCCAGATCCCACCATGAAATTGGAAGAGGCTGAGCTATGCATCTACAGCTGGGAAATGATCTCGAGGTTCTACATTCAGTCACAGTGAGTTATAGAACCTTAAAATATCTTGAGTTGGAAGAATCCACAAGGATCATCCAGTCCAGCCCCTGTCCCTGCACAGACACGCCAACAACCCCACCCTGGGCATCCCTGGCAGCATTTTCCAAGTGCTCCTGGAGCTCTGGCAGCCTCAGGGCTGCGCCCATTCCCTGGGGAGCCTGGGCAGTGTCCAGCACCCTCTGGGGAAGAACCTGTCCCTGAGATCCATCCCTGCTCTCCTGACAGAGCTCCAACCCTTCACTGGTCCTGTCCTGGTCACAGGGAGCAGAGACTGGAGCTGTCCCTCGGGAGGAGCTGCCGGCTGAATACATAAATGCATTTGTGCCATTTAAGCATCTTGTGAAAAAAAGCCTTCAAATTCCTACAGGCAAACAAAACACACCCACATGTACATAGGAAGGCATCCTCTGTGACAGGTAATCATGGTAATTTCTAATTGTATCACTTGGAAAATACCATTATCTGCATTTCCTGTGTAATTTCAGATGGGCCTATATATTAATTTATAATGCACCTTATCTTGTCCTACTCAAGTCCAAATCAGTCAGATATTGACATTTATGTAGAAAAAACCCTCTGTGGGACAAATTTCTGGGAGATTGCCATTCACCTTGTCACTTGTCATATACTAAAAGAAATAGAATGAAAACTTTATACCTTGTGAAACAGAGGTCAGAGATAAACTGGAAAGACAGAGGTAGTTGTTATTCCAGAGCACTGAGCATCAAGACTATACTTCCTGACGTATAATTTAGTATAATTTGCAAGCCTTTTGCATTTCCTACCCAGTCTTACTTACAGGTATGCTGAGCAGCAATTTAATTTCTTTCCACTGAACTTTTTATTTTACAGCAGTGAAATATGAATTCCTGAATCTCGTTCTAGCAGTTTTGGGGTGGGGGAGCAGGGGAGGAATATTTAGCATGGGTGGCAGCAAACAGAGCTCAACTGCTCACATAAATTAACTTAATGGTATTTTTTTTAACCTAAAAACAAATTAAAATATGAAGACTGGAAATACTGAGATAATATTCTGATGAGTGAAAATACAATTATTAATAATAATTATTAATAATAATTACTACAAGTTAACACTGAACTCTGTGGCACCATTGAATCACAGAATCAGAGAATGGTTTGGGTTTGAAGTGACTTTAAAGATCATCCAGTTCCAAGCCCTGACTAGACCACCAGCTACTCCTACCAGTCCATAAGTCAGTCAACTTAAAAGTAACTGAGCTAGTGCCATGCTACCATGCACTCAAAGGTAAGTTCTCTCAATATCTTTGAACTCACATTTGCAGACTGTTTCTGTAGTGGGAAGGACTTTTTAGTAGACCTGACTAGTTCAAGGGACAAGGACAGGCATACAGGGCTTTTGAGGTACAGAGGTGGTGACAGCCCCCTGGCAGATCCACCTCCTCCTCCTGGGAAAATAATTTTATTTATGGTGTGTGTATATACACACACATATATATATATGTATGTATATGTCTGCATGTATATATGTGTGTATATATATATATATATATGCAAAACACAAATGTTGTATCAAAATAAAATAATAGATACAAAATAACACAAAGCAATATAAATTATTATAAAGAATATGAAAAAAAAAATATATCAGCAACCATGGCAGTAAATCTGCAGATTCTAAGACTGCTAATTAAGGAGGTGGAGTGACCACTTTAAGGAAAAATCCTCCTCCTCATTCAACATCCTCCTTCTCATCCAACAAAATTCTATACTAGCAAAAAGGGTCTCTTCCACTTGAAGCCATGCTGGCCTTGCCCTCCTTCAGCAAGCAGCTTTCCCCCAGTCTTCCCCAATATTTTGCATTTTCATCTTGCTCATATTTGGTAACATCCAGCTCCTAACTGATTTTTACTCCACTTGGTAAAAAAAGGGTTGTGACCAGTTGAACCATGCCTAACTCACAGAAGGGACAGGGTGGAATAATTTAGGCCCCCTGGGTATTATTTTTGAAATGACACTTTACTGTGTGAAATACCCTGAGTTACCTTTAGTAAAATTTTCTCTGTGAAGTGTCTCTGGCTTGGGGGATTTAAAATTAACCAGTAATTCCAGCTCTTAGCACTGAGCTGTAAAAACGACAAAGGAAGATTGTGGGATCAGAGTTGAGGGGCGTCCTTGGGAGTCAGGGCTGGGATATTGGGAAGGAATTGTTCCCTGGGAGGGTGGGGAGGCCCTGGCACAGGGTGCCCAGAGCAGCTGTGGCTGCCCCTGGATCCCTGGCAGTGCCCAAGGCCAGGCTGGATGGGGCTTGGAGCAGCCTGGGACAGTGGAAGGTGTCCCTACCCATGGTAGGGGGTGGAATAAGATGATCTTTACCAATCCAAACCATTCTGTAATAAAAATAATGTATCATCATAAAAATAATGTGTTTTTACTACTCTATTCTATGTCAGCTGTACAATTACCTAATTGAAAAAAACCCTTAAAAAATGGGGCTTCCAGATCCGGGGGAAGCTACCCAAAGGTACAGATTTCTTTGTTCATGTTTAGGAAGCATTTTAAGAGAAATTTTGTATTCTAAATATGGAAATTAATTCTGTATCTTAATTTACATAATTATCAGAAAGACTTGTTATTCTTAATATGAAACCTTAGAGAGCTGATGAAAATGAGGGAGGTATACTTAAAAAAACATTCTGATATGCCCTTATATCAGTAATATATCTGGAAACTCATATAAAAGTAGTAATTTCGATCCAGAAGAATGGTATCACTCATTTTATTATTTTTCAGAAAATCAGATAGCAGAGAAGTGGTGAATATTTATAATACTAATATGGAACGTGTGTGTTTCAGAAAACTTCTCTGGTTTTATGTTTTATTTTAAACACACAAATACATGTAAATATCCATATATAAATTCACATACACTGACACACACACACATATATATATATGTATTAAAGCCCCTCTCTTTTTTAGAATTCTTTTTCTCTACATCATTAATATGGATTCAACAGTTAGTATATAGTGTTAATTAAAAAAAATTGATTTTTTTGAGACAAGTTTGAGGATTAAAAACTTTGGAATACCATTTGCTAAAGTGTCTCCCTGATGAAGTGCTTAATTTGCAAAAATAATTCTAATAGCTTATTAATATTTACTTTATGCTAAATTTTTTTCCGTGCCAATGCTTGCCACAGGCAGAAAACTTAAAGTCACAGATATTTAAAGCTTGTGCATGTGACCCTGTGTTCTTGCTGTTCTGTGAGAGGTTTATGAGGCTTGTGAGAAACAAAAAGGAAAATATTAGGGTTTTTTTCGTGTTCTGGGGAACGTATTCTGCATGATAACACTCCTCTTTTTCTTTATAACCAGCCAGTCAGTCCTGAGCCGTGAGAAACAGGATTCAGGCCTGTGCTTTAGCTAAGGAAAAAGGCCGAAAAAAGGCATATGAAAGCAACAAGAAATATAACTTCTTCCTTTTTGTTACATCAGTATCTTATAAAACATACTTTCTCAAAACATATTCTGAGGCCATCCATTTTCAGACCTCCAGGGAAGATACTTAACCTCATAATGGCTTCTTTCCTATAATACTGCAATGGTCCTGAACCAGCGCTGTATTTTCCCTGTCTAGTAGAAATTTTGTTTGCTTTCTCTAACCCCTCCTTGCCAATAACTGGAAATGTCTCCATTAGATTGAATTCTGAATGAAGGGTGTGAGCTGGGTGTAGGTAACTTCGAGTGAGCTGGTGAACCACATGATTTTAACAGGTTGGGGATATAAATTTAAGAATGTCTGTAACATGGAATGGAGTTTTTTAAAGGGTTTTATTATGGGAGTAAATAAACACCAATGAGTTACAAATTCAAATCACACTTTCAAAGAGAATGATGGAGGGTTGGGATGCCTGGAAAGAAGAAAGAGAAGGAGGAGTCATGGTCTGTGTTGAGCAGAAACTTGACATGGAAGTAATCTATGCCCAAAAAAAGGCCAAAAAAGTCCCATCAAATGCTTCTTGGTAAAGATCACAGGGGTCATTTCCTGTGGGGACCTTACAGCAGACATTTGGTGCTGACGCCCCCTAAACAAGGTGATGGAGTCAACAAAGCAGTATTTGCATCATTTCAGCAATTTTTTGGGTCAACAGAATGTGGTCCTTATGGGTGACTTCAACCAAAAGCACTTGCTGGAAGTGATGCCTAAGATTTTTAGCTTTTATTTTTTTCATATATTTGTAGCTTTTTAGATTGCTAAAGCACGTCTGTAACTTCTAGCATTTTTCCTATTTTCTTCCCTACATTTAGGAACACCAAGCTGACCTTATAAACACATTCCTAAATATTGTCTAGTCTTATTTGGGGAAAATGAACTCCATCTCAGTCAGACACAATAGAACTATTAAAATTTAAAAAAAAAAAAAAATCAAAATTAATTGAAAGTATCTCTATTTACTAATAAAGTTGCAGAGTTTCCTGTGTAAAGAGACTTTGCTTATTTTTCCCCCCCCACTTACATTACTGGGATGTAATAAATTTTGAAGAGGCAAAGATTCTTTGTTGAATCTCTGGGAGATACAGTCCCTGCATTTCCAAACTGAAAAACTAATAAAGCCTGAAATAAATGTGATATTTGAAATCTGTGTTTGTATATAATTTTTGTGTCACCATACTAACAGAGGAGCCAGACGTAATTACTGAATTCCTGACAGCCACTTCCACTTGGGCAGAACATCACAGAAACTCCCTCTCTGAAGAGATAACATGGATAAATAAACTCTGAAATACTGCAACATTGTTAGGTCATAAATGTAGGGACCTCTTCAATAGCTGAGTTATTGTTATTTATTATTGGGCACCTGAAATAAACTCTTTCCACAAACCAACATGCCTGTACTTAGGGCACCCAGCTTGCTCTATTAGTATGAATGACCCATAATGTTATTCATGACCCTGAGATAACTCTTTTGATGATGCTATAAAATATGAAAAGTATTTAATGAACTGTCTTGGGTCTATTTAATCTGCATTTATTTAGTGCTATGAAGAATATACTGCATCTTGGTCTTATAGGTTGTCCTTATATTGCTCCCTACAAGCATGTCTGGAGCTGTAAACTGCAAATTTTCTACCTTGTGTGACACTCTCTTTACCTCAGGACTAGATTACAACACTTTAACCTAGAGGGAAATGGTAAATAATGAATATTGTGCTTTTAGTGCAAACTGTTGGGCAGATAATAATTTATGACATAATTTGTAAGGCTTGGAGGATTTGTGAGTATTTCTATCAACAGCCCAAGGCAAACTAAAATCCATACATATAAAGCAAACTGTGCTTCACATATTTTCACAATATTAAAAATTATTCTGACAACTCTATCACCCCTTAGTGGCAGTCCATGCTGTCTGGGAAGAGCATGTGAATTCCTCCCTACCTCTGGCATTTTGTTAAATAGGACAAAGCTACTGGGGAGGGGTTTGAGGGGGAGAAGGATAATATAGCATTTTGTTAAAAATCTGCTTCCTGCAGTGGTCCCTTCTGATTCCATTCCAGTGGTAGCTGCAGGGGAAGGAAAGGGTCTGTGCATGTGTTTGCATGGTATTTGGTGCCATTCCCACCTGTTCCTCTTCCTTTTGAGGGAGTTTTGGTCTCAGCTCACAGAGGGTCTGTCATGTATAAAGGATTATTCTTCTACCCTCTGTATAAAACGAAGGTTTCTTGTGGTTTTGGGTTTTGTGTTGTTTGTTTGTTTTTTTTTTTTCCCTTTTTACATTCTGTCACAATGAATGGGGAAAAAAGTGTCTCCTGCTTAGAAATCTACAGCTGTGTCAATAATTAGTGAACTTTTAATGCACATTACTAAGATAACTGATATTATATCCTCTTTTTGCAGCACTGAAAGTAGCAAAAACCCTGCATTTTTTCAGATTTGACTGACGATACAACACATTTATTAGACACGTCACCTTTAGCATTGATATGACTTGAAAGTTATTATTAATTAATTATTTTAGTTTTCTGCCCGAGACCTCATAAAAAGATGAAGATATTTCCCTCCCACTGTCACATATGTAGGCTTTAACTTATCCATAAAATTTTAACTTACTGAGTTCTTATAGATAATTATTTCCAACTATTTACTGATATTAGATCTTTATATAAGAAGATACTTTCATTGTGCATGAGGTCACTAAGTTTTTGTAAGAATATTGCTACATTTAGGATAGCAAATATATTTGCACATGAGGAAATTTAGTTTTGTTATGGGGAAGATAAAATTGTCGCTGAATAAGCATTGTTACTGTCAGTAATATTCAGAAAAAAAGACACCATCACTATAATATAATCTGAGGGGTTATTCTGGGGTTGTATATTTGAGATATTTGGGTCAGGAGGGGAAATTAATACAGGGAAAACACAGGTACTTTGTAAAATGAAGACAGTGACATTAATTAATTCCAAAAAGTTAATATTTTTGAAACATAAACGTGGCAGTGTACAATATAAGCTAAAATCTTAGGAGAATTTGTATTATGTTTGTGATTTAGCAAATCAGAAATACTGAAGGGTGATCTTAAAACCATCCCCTTGTCTATTGGTTTAGAGATATACCGATGGGGAGAGAAATCCTAAATTTTTTTAAAATCTTTTTTTTGGTATGCATAGACTTCGCAGCAGTTTTGAAGCAGCTGAGGCTTACAGCTGATGAGACATAATGATGCTGGCCAGGCTAGCAAATAGCTGATAATCTAGAAAGCTTTTTAATTTGAATTTGATTCAATTTAGTTACACTTTTGTTACGGACAGATATATGATGAGCTGGATACTCTATTGACTTTTAGCTGGTTGGAAAATCTAGTGGCCAATCTCTGAGCAATGATGGAGAAACTGTTTGACCTCTGTAGCTGAAGTGGGAGAGGCAAGAACATGAAATTGTAGTTCAGGAGGGCACAGTTCAATTAAAAGGAATCTGTCCGTACTTAACGAGGCTGCTGTGAACACCCCCTCCCCAAATTCTGGAAATCTGGCTTTTGCAGCAGAACATGAAATATGTGGGAATCTGGCAACCATTAAATCAGCGCTGCTGCAAAATAATTGGCTTTAAGAGATGCTATCCTGACACTTTGTTCTATCAGTCAAGTGTAACAAATCTGTAATAACAGAATCAGTAGGGACAGAGCTTCACTGAATGTGGGCATTTTCCCAGCTTATAAAAGCCAAAGATCTGCTGTCATAATTGCAAGTGAGGTACATCATCTTGCAGAGATGTTTTAATCATAACTTTCCTCCCTTTTGCCTGGTTTTGGGTGAGCTGGCTGCTGCTGTACAGTTTGTGAGGGATCACTGACAGGTCAGCAAACGAAGATGCTATGCGGATTATTTTCGTACCACTCCAGATTAACAGTGCTCATTAGGTGGAAAAACGTAATGAAGCAAGGGCATATTAATAGTTTGAGAGAATCCTCAGCTGGGGTTCAGCAGGGTTGCCTTAAATTTTGAAGAGGAACGGGAGAAGATTGAGCCTTGCTTGCGTGACTTGCAAAAACTCGAATTTCAAAATCTTACCCCTCGCTTAAAACTAAAACCAAATTGTTCAGTGTGGTAAATCCTGCTGTCACTGATTTCAGCAAGGGTGTCCCAGCACACAGCCACTGAAGTCACAGTCATGGAGACAACCCTTGCATCACAAGTGGAAGAAGGGAAGGGCTCACAGGTGTTGCCAGAGCAAGAAATCAGAAGCGGTTACTGCAAAGAGTGAACAGTCTCAATCATTTTATGAATGTCATCAAATCTGGATCTCAATCTGTTGAATGCAGCTCTCTCTTTCATGACCAAGCATGTATGGAAACAAGAGAATCACCCCTCCTCAGAGCATGGTATTGAGAGCATCCAGGTAAGGAATGATGTGCCAGGAAGTGCTGTGCACACCAGTGCATATCTCACTGTATTTGTGATAAATTATGATAGCCCCTTGGATGACTCAAGGCTTATCACCAACCCTGGTTCATTAGAAATGGCAGAAAAAGCACTCTTGCACCCCCTTTTCCACTCTACATTTGTCACCTGCTGCCATACTGTGAGTCACAGAAATTAACTCTCTGCCAAGACAAGCTGGTACATTTCTGCTTCTGTGGCCACTGAAACTTCTCAGTTTTGCTAAAACATTAAGTCTTTNAAAAAAAAAAAGAGGAGTTTGAACCTGAGTGTGCCAATCAATCCTTATTGACATGGCATATTTTCATCTGACCACAACATAGGATTTTCTGTTCACTGCTTTTCCTTTCTTCATGCATGATGAGAGCGGGAGCAGATCACATATTAATTTTTCAGTTTCAAGAATTGGTGTTTTTAAAAAAAGAAAAAGCCTTATCAAACTGATCTGGTCATTTTATTTATTTAATTTTCTTCCGCAACAATGTGTGGCAGCATGTGGATGTATACCTACCTACACCTTTCAACTCTCAGTCATATAAATTTTAGAAGATTTTATCCCTAGGAAAATCTGATTACTTGTGGGATGGATGTTTCTCAGAAACAAGGTTGACTAAGCAGGAAAACCAGCAACCTGCAGTCATGCCAGTCTCACTCTAGACTGAGTAATAATGATTGGAGCTGGCTCTTGTAAATTAGTCATTTTGTGAGAGACATGATTTCCTTCATCACTATTACCAGAGAGAAACCAAAATGACACTTCTTTCTTACCCTCACTGACCCTCGTGCCTCCAGCAGGGATGCATTACAATTTATATTTCTTATAATCTGCAAAATTAATGTGAGGAAGCAGAAGAGTTTGAGCCTGCTTCTGTTGGTAAATTCATTTTATGATAGCTTGTTGTTCCAGACAGACCTCTTCTTCATCTGCACCGAAGATTAGACTCCAGAACTTTGTCACTGTCTCGTGAAATGTCACTGAACAGATGGTGGTTTCCACTGTTTTCTTGATCACAACACAATCTGTCAAAGTGCTTACACACATGCTTAACTTAAGCACAGCAACACTCCCATTTGTGTCAGTTTTGTAATCAATGCTTTATGGATTTTGGCCTTTAAATAATCTCAGTCAGGGAAAAGTTGCTTTAAAATTTAGTACTCAGTTGCACTTAAGTTAATTAGAAAGCAAGCTTTTGACAGCAAAGAAACCATTGTCAAAATCCCTCCTTTGCGAAGATACTTCAGTGAGGGTGACTGCAGACACTTGCAACAGGTGAACAGAATAAGGTAAAAACTGTGTGGAATGCATATCAACGATAACAGCAGTGTCTCCATAAATAATGAAGTTTTTAGTAAGTATGTACATGTAGATTTGTGGTGATTCCATCATTCTTGAATGTGCAGGAATAGAGAATTGTTCTAGCTTTCTGGCTAGAGCAAGTATTCCTTTCTTATTTTTGATTTCATTTTTGAAACTTTTTCCCCCCTACATTCAAGGCTGCACTCTTTAAACATCCTTTGAAGCAAACAGATTAGGGGATGAAGCCACGGGTCTCATTGTGGACCACTAATTTCATGACGTTGCATACAAAGACAATTCTCAGCTGAAATATGAAAATCAGCTCCTAAAATCATGAAGGACACATTTTCTGGCATCTATTTTCACAAGAGCCGTGAAAATAAACTAACTTCATCTCAACTTAACTTTACCTTAAACATCAGTCTCATCCTTCTCTTCACCATAATCATTGGGTTAGGTATATCATATTAACTTAGAATTTAGGTTATCTTCTCCAACATTGCTGTCCTCTTCTTCAATATACTCTTTTTTTCTTCCCTCTTGATTACACCACTTGGAAAGGAAAATTGTTTATGATGAATAACATGCATTTACAGTGGTAAGAAACAGTCACAGTGTCAGAGTTAATGCAAAAAAGAGAAGTAATGCAGCACTGGAATTATTTTACTTCAGGGCAGAAGATTTATCAGAGTATTTCTGTGTGTTGGATGCCAGTTCGTCCATTATTATGTATATATTATTTTCTGGATTGTTTTATTACACAATAAGATTAGTTTTCTCCTGCCCTGGTGCTGGCCAAATCATCATCAAACACTGAATGTGCTCATGGACAAAATACATATTTTAACCCTGATGTGCTGAAATTGCATCTGTGATTCTGACAAAATCAACACAATTTGTGTGTTGTGTTCCAGGTCCTTCCACACCACTTATTTCATCATAACCTCGTAACTGCCATTTTTATCCTTCATTTCATACTCCCTATTGTTCTTTTTCAATCCAGTCTGTTGCCACACATTTTGAGTATAAGCTTTTGGAAGCTTATTTTATTTCTGAGGAATATTTTATTTCTCTGCTCTCTCATTACAAGCCTTAAGTGCCCAGTGCATTGCAGCTCACATCCCCGCAAGCAGGTGCAAATGAAATATTGCAGCTCTGAGATGAAGTACCCGGAGGGATTACACACAGAAAACGTGCAAAAATGCTGATTAGGTTGCACTAACCGCCAGAAAGTGACACAGCCCCAACTTCTGTAGTTCAGGCCTAATTTCTGAACATGGCACAATGTAGGATTGCATTTACTGTGCATGTAAAGAGGACTTAGGACAGGCACTAAGAATAATGACGTAGGATTTCAAGGAAATGCTAATATTTTATCAATATCTGCTCATCAAGTCTGACAAGCAATGGATGGGCTGCTGTTTTTCCTGGGAGCAGGCTTAACTGTGCTCAAATTCCCTAGCATAAACTAAGTATCACCCATGTTCTCATGCCTACTGATTTTTGATAGCCAAGTGCTTCAGAAATTTCCTTCTGTTCTCATTTCCTCAAGGTTACCTGCACTCTCACTAAATCCTTGAAGAATCCCAGTTGTATTTTTCCTGTTTGAGTTTTTAAATTTTCTTGGGGTTTGATTTTTTTGAAATTTTTTTTTTTACTCAAGTCTGTCAGGTGGCTGCTTTGTTCATACAGGAACTACATGTGTGTGAAACTTTAGGCTCCCTAATGTATTCCCATAACTCTGCACAAGGGAAAAGCATATTAAAAAACGTTTGTCTTAGACAAACTGGCTCTAAATTTGGATTGCAAGAGAATTTGCCTATCAAGGGTCTATGTCTTTACTAAACATTTGTCATCTGCAATTAATGAGATGATGAAATAAGGAATGAGTTCTGGTGATGAATTACCAAGATCTCCTTCAGATCTATCTGTCCAGTTTCATTGCACATTCTTCAGGCATGGAAATGCTGAAAATTTTCACTGAAATGGCTGAAGTTTACAAATGGACAGAAAAGATGATTTTTCTATTAAATTTATTATCATCCAAAAAAACCACCAAACTGATAGCAAGAAACAACCCCTTAGGGGATTAGGCCTCAGATTGTGTAGATCTCATTATTAGTTGTTGCTCTCTGTAAGCAGTCGTTAATCTGTTGTTTTTAATTGGGATTAAACCTGCAATTTTTTGGCCTGAACAACTATCTCATTCCTCATCAGAAGAGATTTCCACCAGGATTCTGAAGAAATATAATATTGGCACTATGATTCTTCAATTATTTTCTCACATGAGGGAACCATTAATGAGTCTTGTGTCTCACTTTTGTACCAGTAAAATTTTAGCAAATTCCACAAATGAATCTTAATTTGAACTGGTGGGAGAGTAGAATCTGCTGACATAAACCCCCACAGACTCCAGCTAATCTTCAAATAGATTAAGAGTATATAAAAATAAAGTTATGATTGCACAGATTGCATTTGAAAGGTTGGAAAACTTGGCTTTGAGGTGCTAAAATACGATTGCAATGAAATCCATGTACAGGGAACTGTTGTATTAAACAAGTGGAAACAAAGCCAGTACATACCACATATATTAGAAAGAAAGAAAGACAAAGTGACGAAGTTTTACAGATTATGATCCTTCAGTACAAACTCACCAATTAATATCAGTAGAAAGAAAAACACTTTCAATGAAAATTGATCTGAAAGTTGTGTTTTATCTCCAGAGGCAGAGAAGACCTCTGTCAAGTGTTTCTTTCTACCAGTGTTTAATGATATGCTGATGTATTAATAAACATGCCTGAAAATCTGGCAAGTGATGAGCAGGCATGGCACCAAGATGTTCATGAAGCAGAGGAAAGAAACTTCATGCTGTTTCCCTATGACAAAATCACAAGCTACAACAGATATTTTCAGTTTAAACCTTCCAGGTGGTGTAAAAGGAAAAACTCATTTTTGGGTCTGCACTTGGAACAGCCAATGAGTGATCAGGAGAAGTATTGGCTGGGGAAGGGTGACAACTGCCTGATAAATAGAGTCTTATGAGTTAAAGACAGATTCATCTGCTTTTGAGGAGCATTGTGTTGCTCTGAAGAACCTTGTGCATGCTGAACATGAAAGAAACACCTCAGAGGAGCTGGATCCTGCAACTGCTTCCACCTCAAGGCTATAAACCCACTCTCACACACATTTCACCCTGTCTAACCCTTCTTTCTCGCTGGGTTGACAGAAGTACTACATCAGAAAGTTGCTATGAGGACATTGCACCATCATTTATGAATAAAATCTCTGTACCAAGTCCCATTTTGGACGGGGTAGCTTAACCCTCCCCGCCTCCAGCTACTATTTTACTTTGTCATCCTTCAGTTTTGCCTGAAATACATTGTTTTGTAGTCAATTATAAATAAAAGCTGCCTTATAAATAACGTTTTACAGCTTATTGCAACCAATAAACCACAACACAGAGTGTTTTGATGCCTTCGAAAAATGAGCTACGACACATTAATATAAAATATATTTTTCCATTTTCCCAGCCTAAAAGTTTACAGGCAGCTCTTTTCTCTCACCCTTCAGATAAACTTAAAGCATCATTTCTGTTTGCTGGTGATTTAGCCAGGCACATAGCCATGGTAACACAGCCTTCTAAGTGACAATAAAACACAAATCTGGGCAATAGTGACATTTCCCTACACAATATCTCTGTTATTTTGGTATTGAATGTACAAGCATAGCACTGCTCGTAAAATGCATCTTTTCACTTTAACAACAGGCTGCATCTCTACTTAATTTTTTTTTTTTATTTTTTATTCTCTGTAGATAATTGATCTAATCATGACTCAAAGGTCCAGGAAAAAAATAATGTGCTCATGAAATACTTCTGAGTGTTTCTAGTGCAAGTTAAATATGCAGGGTGGCAATGGCTATGGCTCTATGATTTTTCAGCAATTTTAAATGCAATTTAATGCAATTTTCAGCAATTTTGCATTTTGCTTTGATTCACAACTATTTCATGATAATAGGAATACCACAGTGTATGTAATCACATATCTACCAGAACAACTTTTTCCCTGAATATTTGTGAGGCAGTTTTCCTTTGTGTGTTTTCTGGGATTTTATTATTATTATTATTATTATTATTTTCTTTTTTAACAGAATGGTTTTAATAGCATCTTTTGAACAGAAGATATTTAGTATAATGTTCTTAGTGAAAGGAATAGGAAATTCACAGGAAATTAATTCTGAATTTAGAATTTCAAGGAAAAAAACCAAAAGTTTGGCACAGGACAGAGTTAAATCCTCTAAGGATTGAAGGGGGAAAGTACCCTTTTTTCCATCATAACAGGCAGTAATTTGCAAATTATCTTCAAATGCAGAGTAATTTTTAGACATGATTCTGATAAAAATTTTAAATGACAGAGGAAGTTAAAAACTGCCTTGGAAATTAAATTACCTTTATGTTACGTTATTTTCTTTTCCCTGCAAGGCATTAACGACTTCCCCCCCTTTTCCGATTTAAGAAAAATAGAATTATATGTTTTATTTATGTTTTATGCTTTATTTTTAGTGTTTGTGTCAAATAAAATGAGGCCTGCAGATATATCAAGGTCAGTACAGTGCTGAGAGTTTCTGCAATTTTGGGAGAGCCACAGCTATAATTATAACCTTATCCAGTGTCTCTTTTTCCCGTAGACATGACAATTTGTTACCAGTTTTTCTCCATTGCTCTCCCAGACATGGACCCTGTATTGTGCTCCTGATAAAGAGCTTCAAAGCCTTTACAAATTTTGTGGCTTTGGTTATTTCTTTGTTTGGTATAAAAAAAAAGCCTGAGAATGTGTTCAAAAGCTGTATGAACAGAAAAAAGACTTGAACAGATTGATCTGATTCAAAGGTTACTTTTCATTGCATATTGAACTCTGGAGTCAGCCATCTTATCTTTCCGATTTTTAAATAGTTGTGTTTGGCTCAGCAAAATTTTTTCACTGACAGTTCAGAGGTTTTCTTTTGATCTGTTTTTTATTATTATCCAAGTCTAGAAACATTTTTATGTATTTTGTGTTTTCATGTATTTTGCTTCCTTTTTTCCCCCTAAATTGTAAATTAAAGCCAAACAGAAGACAGATGCCCTGTGGGCTCTTCCTGCCATTATCCTATTGTGTTATTCCTTCCAGGGGTCAATTCCAGAGGTGGCTACAGCCTCATTTATGTGAACAAATCCATATATTGACCCCTTTAAATTATTATACGTTGTAAGCCACCAGCATTTTATTTCTTGTTTCTCTTTCTACTGCTTCTTGCTGCTGAAACAATGCTACTTATCTTCTTAACATCCTGGGTGAAGTTAACAAACCACGCTGGCATCTGCTAGTTAGCAGAAACAAATTACGGGGTCCCTACAAGGTTCCCAGGCATGCCAAGGGGAGTTTAATCCTGAGAGTGCTCAAATTTATTAAGTCCCACCAATACCCACCCTCTGCTTTCTGCTGCTTCTCTCCCCATGGTGACACCAACAGGGCCCAGAGCCTCGGTAGGATGCTCTGCAGCCTCAGGGTAAAACAGACTTTGCCCTCAGAATGCCAGTGAAGGAAATATCACTTTTTTTTTTTTTTTTTTTTTTTTTTTTTTTTTTGTGTGTAAATAATAGAGAACTGAAATATGGGTAAGGCAAGATAAAACCCCTGGGACGTGCAGGAAGGTCATCTGGAAGCTGACTCCCATTAGCTTTGGTTGTCCATTTGATTTATCAGCTTTATCATTGAGCGGGACACAGTTTTCCATTGCAACCAAAGAATAACCTATTTAATTTTGGAGTGGGCCAAGCCAACAGGGGACTGAGAACCATTCCTTGCAGGGGAAAGGGCTGGGTTTCTGTTGCTTTTTTTTTATCCCTGTAGATAATTGATCTAATCATGACTCAAAGGTCCAGGAAAAAAATAATGTGCTCGTGAAATACTTCTGAGTGTTTCTAGTGCAAGTTAAATATGCACGGTGGCAATAGCTTTGGCTCTATGATTTTTCAGCAATTTTAAGTGGCTGCATTTTGCTTTGATTCACAACTATGTTGTGATAATAAAAAATTGGGCAGTCAAAACCTCAGCTCCCACCTTCCCCATGAACCCTCCACCCTTCGGTTTGGCTTTGGCTATCCTGGCAAAAATCCCCTTTCCAGCTCCAGGGATGTGTCGCTTTTCTGTTGTAGACACACAAAAAATTGAGATATGGATACGAAAAGTTAAAAACTTGTGGTGTTTGTTCCTGGCACGGGACCTGAGGCATGGCTGACGTGGGAGGGGAGGGCACCCAAGACGCCCAAGTGCCTTTTCTCACACCCACCGTGGGTTTGCACCGAGATGAAGTTGCTGCTCCTGTGTCACATCTCGGGGAAATTTGTACTCACAGAAACAGAACCTTGCCCTCTCCATTTCCTTCAGAGGCTGATCCACGAAACATTCACTTTTCCATGCAGAAAAGCCTTGATAAACAGATGATGTTTTGCCTCTCTCTGCAGCATCAGCAGCATATGGTAAACAAGTTCAGGGTTTTAGTTCAGTGCAAAGTTGAAATAAAAGTTAAATCTTCTCATGAATCCTCATGCTGCTTTGACTGTGAGATGTACTTAGGGCTGAACCACTTCACTTCATAAAATCCAAACCTGATGCTGCGAAGATTGGGATTTTCCATGTGTTTTGGTATATTTCTAGAAGTTAAATTGTAGGTCAAAAAACTTGAAACCAATGGATTTTATTATTGTGTTATGCAGCAAAAGATATTTTGTTTTCCCCCCACATGAGAAGAACTGCTCTGTTTTTATTTTGCCATAATTTTATTGTCTTAGGACCATAAGATGTCCCAGACCAAATCAACCATATTCTGATACACTTGTGTGTCCTGTCTCCTAAACCAAAAAGTGAACTTCATGATATGATCATAAGCTAATTTTTCCATTGGTGGTTGCTTTGTGTCCTGAAATGAAAGAATGTTGTTCCTCTTAAAAGTATAATGTAATGACTGTTCAAGGCAGCTGGTCTAATACCTGATACCACTAAAAGAAGTTATTTAAAATTTGTAATTTATGCTTTAAGTAATAATAACTATAAATTTGTATTATGTATTTTATTTCTAGTCTCAAGAGTTTACCTGATGATTGAAAATGTTGCAGTTTAATAGCAGAGTAAGTTGGGTTTTTGTTTTTTTTTTTTTTTTTCCAGACATATTCCTTCCTATTAATGCTTTTATATTTCTGGACTTTGAATTCCACTGAAAGAGTTGTTGCTTTGTTGGTATGAACAGAAAGGCCTATGTGACCTTTTGAATGTTGCTCATTATTGATGAGGGCACCAAAGATTTGTGCCAGATTCCTCCAGAACCTAAAAAAAAGATTAAGAAATTGCCTAGTTTGAGTTACAAATATGGGCCACGAGGTAGAAGGTCTTTGATTTGCATGATGATGTTCCAGCCTTTGCAAGGACATAACGTTCACAGAAATATTTGACTGGGCAATTTTTTAAGACAAACTTTCCTGAGTATGGCAGTTTGGAAAAGACATCCTGGCAGACCGCAGAGCTGAGGGAGGCAGATGACAACTTTCCACCACTATAAATTGCAGCCATTTGTTTATTTCTATTTAGCATTTCCACCACCGGCTGCATACTGATGATGCGAATTGGATGGATAGATGTTGACTAATCTGTAAACACTTTAATTGGCTTCTGAAATGTAACAAAATCTCGTGCCAGGGTTTTATCCACAATTAAGTCAAGTTTTATGAACTTAATTCCTCACTATTGTTTGCTGCCAAAATAAAATTATCAAAGCCTTTTGCTCGTTGACATGCTCAGAACAATTAGGGGGTTGTTTACGAGCACCAGTTTGGAGTCTGGGGATGAAACAGCCTCTGCTGAAAGGTTTGGTTTGCAGCAACACTCTGCATATTGACAGCTTTCTCTTTGAGAAAGTGTCTTAGGTCTGAGCAAAGAAAGTTTATAAGTTTGCCTGATTTTCTGTCATTTTTGAGAGGCAAGTGTGAAAATCCTCGGGCTGGGGAAACGAAATATTTTGGGAGTATTCCTTGCCCAGAATCAGACTGGAGACGCAGACAGTGCCCTTCTCACGCTGCTTGGTCTGCACCTGGCAGCAGCTTTTATCACATCTGCTGTGAGATGAGCAGCAATCTCCATCCTGGTGCCTGCACTCAGCATTTTAGGAGACTGGTACTGTAAGTTACATCTCAGCAAGCTGCAGCGAAATTCACCCAACGTCCAATGAGATAAACTCTCAAAATTAAGTGTAGAGAGGCAGGCTGGTGATTAGGGTGATCACGTGTTCACTTAGGTGTCGTATTTAGTTAAAAATAGTAAGTGTGCATTTAATGTGGCAACTTAGGACAACTACCGAGGAACAAGGAGGGGAAAATCAGCCTTACAATATCAGGCATCTGCCCCTTTCAGCATCCATCCGTCCATCCATCCCTCCTCCAGATTGCTGCTGCCATTTTGCCATATGCTCCCTCCTATTTTCTCTCTGTTTAAAAGGATGGAGAGTTTACAGGAGACAAAATTATCTCTAATTTTTGTTCTGAATAATTTTTGTTCTAAACAATCAAAAGAATTCTATGCTGGTTTTGATTTTGTTATGAGAAAGTTGGCTTGAGTTTTATAATAACTTCTGTCTTACCACAAACACTTTTTCTGAAGGATATTTCTTAATATAGCACTTTGCTATTCATACTCAACAACTAACTAAGCAGTCTGGAGAAACTGAGTCTGCTTCACATATGTGTCCTACATATAATAATTTAAATTCCCAATCTGTTAAATACGTTTTAATTCTGTTTTATAGTCTTACTTAGGCATATTTTTTCCTTTTGGCAGAAGAAAATATCAGAAATATTATTTAAGTGAAAAAAACCTATATTAATAGCATACCATCTTTCATTATATTAGTTGAAAAGAAAAATTTTCTCTGTTAACATGAGTTTAAGGAAAAGGGGAAAGTACATATGCAATATTCCCTTTATCTGTATTATTTCTGCTTATCAATTAGGTAAATACAGGAAATTATTTCTACCCAATGTGGTATTTCTGTGTTCTGATGAAATTGACCTACAGCAATTTAAATTTGTTGTATCCAAAAAATTAAAAGTCTATAAAAGAAAACATCATTTTGCATGGCTCTTGTGCTGATTTGGTGTCTGTCCATATTTACATATTTTTTCCATCTATTGTCTTTTCTTCATGTTTCAGTAACTTTGGTTGGCTTTTTGGGGAGTTTTTTTGTTTGTTTGTTTGTTTGGGTTTTTTCCCATGTTTTTTGGTGGAGTTTGTTTGTTTGTTTGTTTATTTGTTTTGGGGCGATTTTTGTTTTTGATTTTGTTTAGTTGGGTTTTTTTACTTAGGTTTTTTGGGGGTGTTTTTGGTTGGTTTTTTTTTTTTTTTTTCAGGTAGTTGTCAGTCCATTCTATTCCCTGTCTAGAGACTGAGATGTTCCTGTTACATCCTGACCAATCCACTTTCCTGATAAGAGATGAAGGGTGAAGACACTGATATTTTTTAAGAACTTAATGGCAGAAAGTTTTTAATCTTTTATGTAAAAAAACCCTCCCACTTTTAAACAGATCAAATTTCTTTCAGGAAAAAACATCTTAAAAGTCTTCTAAGTGATTGTAGAACTGTGTTATTGAAGCCAGAGCTGGCTCTGTGCCTGCCATGGAGATTTTCCGTGGAAAAGGAAAGAGGTAGATATTCATTTAATACCTGTGATGTCCCTTTTGTACAGGTTTGGACATTCCTTTCTGCTGGGATGTCGGGGAGGGTGAACATAAGGCCCCAAGCCAAGGGGAAACTGTGTTGATCTTCCAGTTGCACAATGAATTGCTGCACTTTTCTCAGATCACCTAACATTAATAAAATAATACCAGGCCCAAAATTTGAGAATTACTCCATTTCATGTCAGTGTCATGGTCCCTCCGTGAACAATTCCAGGCATTTTAGTTCTAAGAATAGCAGAAGTGGCCACTGATTTCTCAATCTTTTTTTTTTTTTCCCCCCAATACCTATAACTTCATTCTTGATAAAGCACATTTTAAACCCTTACCAAACTGCACTTCATTGAAATCTCCACTGTTATTAAGCTCTGTTACCCAGTTAGCTGGCAGAAATTAGTATAGATTTATTTGTGAGGTTAATTATGCTTGCAAGGCTTTTGTTTCAGCGGTGACACCTCTTCATTCCTAACCAGGCTGAAAGAGAATGCACAGTACTGGAGAGAGGTAATGCTCAGATTCTGAGTGAGCTGTTCATCGGCACTGCTCCCTCCCACAAAACCCATGTCCTGGTGTTTGTTAATTTGTGCAGGACCATGAAAAACTTGCATTTTTAAGCTCTGTCATGTTATATCACCACAGTGATCTTCTTTGGCAGAACATAAGGACGTGAAGACACTCAGGGCAATATTTGTCCTGGTAAATATTCCTCTAATTGTAAAAGAAAGAGTTACTATAGATTTGAATTACACTATCTAGTAGTGTTGTTTTAATTCTGTTTTAATTTCCATTAACCTCAGAGAAAGTCTGGTTTAAGTGCTCTAGAAGTTACTTTGTTTGTGTGTATTATTTGGTGTTTAGATATATTGTTGAGCCCATAAGTAGGTATTGAATTTTATGCATTAACTTTTATAGGTACTTATATATGGATATATTTTAAGAACACAACCTCGGGCAGTACATAATAGCACCCTTTTTCCTGTTTCAGAGCAGATCTCGGCTTGGTAATTAACATTTGACAGTTCAAGTCATGAAAAATTTGACTCTTAAGTTTTTAAAAAAGGGAATTTATATGCATGCCTACAAAACCAGTTAAGAGCAATGTAAATTTTCACTCAATGCGCCAAAAAAAAGTAAAGGCTGGGAAGATTTCAGTCAAAGGTAACTGATATTTACATAGAAGATAAACTGATTGTATTGCATCAGTGATTTGGGGGCTTGAATTCCGTGGAAGGTTAATGGGGTGCATTCCTGGTTATTGCAGGGTTGCAGCGTGAATGAGACTAAATGTGTGGATGTGAATAAAGCATGTGAATTTTAAAGTTAATGGAATACACAGAAACTGGGCACAAACAGAAAAACAAAACAAAAGATTTTGATCATTTCAGTAGCTGTCTTGATTTAGAGAAGACAAAGTAGGAAGAGGCTGAGGGTGATTTAAGATGACTCCAAAATAGTTTTAACTCAGCCAGATTGTCATTGTCTGTCTGTTATGACTTCTTTGCTTCCTATCTCTAATCTTTCTTTGTATTTTGAAGATTTTCACTCAAAACAAGCAAGTTTTGTCTGTCCATACTCTAACTCTTTCAGTCCCTTAAAGGGTAGGACCATTGAAATTTCTCTTTTTCAATGAAAACCAGAACACATACTTGGGTTATTTGTACCTTTAGCATAGATTTTCAAAGGTAATGGATAAGCACTCAAAATGTGAATTCTTGTAACCCTGAAGTATTGTCTATATAATTAGAAAACAATTCTCTCTGTATTTTGAAATAGAAACAAACAAACAAAAATTACCAGACGCTCATTTTATTTATTGTGTAAGGAAAAAAAACATGGATATAAATCACTTGTATTTCAAGATAGATCACTAAATTATGTTATCCATGCTTGTAATTAGAGTGCAGAACAGATGGTGAAGTCTTAGTGTAAAGCAGTATGTCTATTAAAGTACAGCCTCCTGCCAAGTAAGAGTTCCAAACCATGAAATGTCTGTTCACCCTGTTTTCAGAAGGAACTGGCACTCTTAGAGACAGCTACTTCTTGGGGAGAGTTTTTAAAAAAATGAAATCTGTCCAACAAACATCCAAACAACCCAAAAAAAAAAAAACCAAAACAACAAAAAAAAACCCCACCCAAAACCAACCAACCAACCAAAAAAAAAAAACTTAAGAAAAAAAAGGGACTTTTAAAACAGGCTGCTAATAAAATACGAAGTTAGGAATATTAACTAATTTCCATAAAAGGAACAAAAACCTAATATATCAAGATTTTGTACAATACTCATAGAATCCCTACATGGGTGGGGCAGTAAGAAAAGACGAAATATGTGTGGTTTTGCACTAAATAGACACATTTGTGAACAAAGTTCACAGGTTCTAATTTGCACTGATTCCTGCATGTAAGGCTAATGGATGAATCCCTGTTTTTTAGAACAGTTCTCAGCAAAATTTTCCCCTTATAGTCCTAAGTCACCATCACATCAGAGCAGACATGGAGGTGTCAGACAGGTGTAGAGGGTACACTTAATTTCATCCCATTTATCACACTAACTTTTGCAGACTGTACCTGTTCAGAATACATTAGTCAGCCACTGTCAGGAACATAATCAATGAGACACAAAAGGTTCAAGTGTTTCCTCCACTCTCCAAGAGCACAAAAGAAGTTTTTTCAGAGAAATTTTGCTGCGGTTTTCTGGAAATCTATGTCTATTTTCATCTGGGGTTTTTTGCTAGGCTTAACAAATGTATATCTTCTAGAACTTAGATTTTTAAATTTAATTATATTATATTATTTTATTTTATTTTATTTTATTTTATTTTATTTTAATTTCCCCAAGGAAATTAGCATTTAGATGTTTCTGAAAAGATGAAAACAATCAAAACACAATCCCACAGAAAAACTCCATAACAATCGGATTAAAGCTAACTGACATTGAAATTTGTTTCAGGACATGTTCACAAAGTTCAAAAGGACACTTTAGGTGTTCAGGTTCAAATTAATAGAGATTGGTTATGTCATAAGCACCAATAGTTTTGTATCTTTTTTTTTTCTGTCAGAAAAGCTAACTGCACTGTTTTATTTCTATATATTCACACCTAAAATGAGCTCTGGAGATTGCAATTTCATAGATGATCATTAATGCTTTTTTAAAGTAAAATCTGGTAAAAATGTGCTTATGCCCAAAAAGCTTGCACAGTCAGGGACAAGGAATACATCAGATACCAGTGTTAATTTGCCACAGTTCATGATTCCTGTTTTTCAGCAGGACCTCAGAGACTAAAATGAAATTCACTCGTCATTTTTAATCCAGCTTGGCATACAGCCTTTTCTGACTTGGTGACATATTTTTGTTTCCTAACTCCTGCTTTATTCATGTGCAGGAGGGGCATGAGACAAATGGGAGAGAAAAGAATGTTTATGTTTAAAGTCTGGGTTGCAGGGGATGAAAGATGGGCTTTTTGCCCAGATATGACAGAATTCCAGCCAAGCTCAAAATCGTAAAACAATTGTATCTCAGGTACTTAAAAGATGTTTGCCTCTGATTCTCCAAATTTAACTTATGACACTTTTAATTCTGAATATGGATAGTTTTCTCATGAGCATTTATAAATAATACATCTTCTGTTAGTGCTTCTTTTAATAAAAACACAAATATAAACTGATATCCCATTGCTCTCTCAAAAAAGCCCTGAAATACCTCTGAGAAAACTGCAAAGCAGAATTGTAGAAACACATCTTTAAGAGAAGATGAAATAAGATCTCTGTGAAAGTTTGAAAAGGCAGAACCAGACAGAATCTTGCTGATGCATTTAAAAATAGCAAAGTAATGCCTTTCAAGGCTTGTAATATTAATTTTCTTCCCTATTCTTCTAACCTGACACTTGGCAGAGAGATAAAAACACTAATTAGGAGTAGGTGTGTGTTTGAAATTCTGGATTTCCCACATAGTTTATTTTCATTTTAAGTTTCCAATATTGTTCAGAGACCTGAAAGAAGCAAAATTTACTGAAAACAGGATGATGTTTAGGCTGTACACTAAGACTGCTGTCACTAGAAATTTAGCTGTTTTCGTAGACCAGATCCTAAAATAGAAGCTAAATTCTCAATAAAAGATTAATCGGAATTGCAGATTCTCAACTCTGAGTTTGTTACTAAAACCCATCTATTGCTGTTCAATTAATATTGGAAATAAGAAATTCATACAATATCTTCAATTATGGCTTAGCTTTTTTGTATACAAAGAACTAAGTCAGACTGAAGATAAGTATCAGCAAACTAAAATATAAAACCAGCTGTTCACATATATTTAGCAAACAAAACATCCAGAAAGGGTTTTTCACTAGTGTGTTAACTATTGCCTTGAGCTCTTATCATCACAGAAGGGTTTGGGTTGGAAGGGACCTCAGAGCTCGTCTGGTTCCAGCCTGGGCAGGGACACCTTCCACCATCCCAGGTTGCTCCAAGCCTCATCAACACTCCCATCCAGCAAAGATTTTAAGTCAAGTCTTTGTCCAAAAGAGGAAAAATAGATTAAAACAGATAATTTAAGTGACCAAAAGTAGATTATATATATATTATATGTCCATTATAGAGCACAGCCCAATAACACAAAATTTGCAGTTGGAATCTTATCTTATTGGGCAAAAGGACAAACAAAATATTGTCATATTTTATAAGGAGGTTTTTTTTTTTTTAGGAAATCAACACATTCTGCTTAAATTCCTCCTTGTGAGGGTGGGGAGGCCCTGGCAGAGGGTGCCCAGAGCAGCTGTGGCTGCCCCTGGATCTCTGGAAGTATCCAAGGCCAGGCTGGACAGGGCTTGGAACAGCCTGGGACAGTGGAAGGTGTCCCTGCCCATGGCAGGGGGAGTTGGGATTTGCAAGGAATTAAATGCACAGGATATTCTCTCACAGAGAATGAGGACCCTGAGTTGCTTTGAGTCTCTTTCTTTGCAATTTTCTTCTGCTCCAAATCAAACATTTGTCTATTTCCACAAATGAAAAGAAAATATCCTACAACAAAAGTGACACAGTAGAACTGGGCTGGGAGCTAAAGGCCTGTTTACCTTCCTGCTCACCTCCTGGCAGAAAAGGACTTCATTCCGAACAGATGGGGTGTTGAGAGTTTTCACACCTGAGATTCCCTGTCACCGGCACAAATGTGCGGGGAATTATGCATGTCATCTACTGTGCATCTCATTTCCCTCAGCTGGTTTCAGCTGGACCTTGTTCTCGCTGCCCTTCGCTTGAGTGGACAGTAAAACCTTCTTGAGCATATGCTGGGGAGAAAGGAATTAACCTATATAAAACCACCAAACATCTTGATCCGTCAACACAGATAATTCATCCTAAGAATTTCTAACACGAACACCTTCCTTGGAAACTTTTTGTCTGAGGTGATTGCATCTGTCTTGCCTAACCCCACACCAGGGACACTCATAATGAACGGTGCTGCTGCTTATATTTATGCAAATTCTTGGCCAAATCTCTGTTCTAACATCTCTTCTGTCACTGAGGGCACATGCTATTAAATCCCTCGAGGGCAGCAGGCATTTCTGCTTGCAGTCACCATAAGCCAGCAGCCTGAAGTTGTTGTGCTGTCTCCACGACCTCGAGGGAGGTGATTTGGATTTAGAAATCCCTTGGAGGAGCTGCTGCCCTTGATATCGATTTAGCCAAGAAAAGGCATTTCCTGACTGACACAACAAAATCACAGATGATCCTTTCATTCCTCCCTGAGTTCATGCTCCATGATAAGTAAGCTGTCTTTCAGAGACCAACATGTTGAACAGTGACCACAGCAAGATGGATCATTGCCTGCAGTTCTACTTCTATCAACCTGACCAGAGAGTTCTAAAAATTTTTCAGTACTGCGGTTTTTTTTCTAAAACATTTAATTTCGTTTTTCTTCTGTTTATGTTTACAAGTTAACAAAGATTAGGTCTCTATCAGTAAGTACATTCAATATATAAAAGGTAGATTTCTTGCCACATCAAAAAAATATTTTCAGGACATTAACTCTAATTTTTTGCTGTTGCATCCATGTGATCTGTCGTATTACTACTTGATATGTGATTTTGCATATTTTAATGCTTTTCCAATCTGTCAAAAAGTACACTAAAAAAAAATTAAACAAAGTCCTAAGAAAAAAAAAACCCAGTTAATTTTGTTTTCCCAAATTATGTAAGCATTAATATCTGACGGTCAATTTCAGATCAAATTTGTTCTGTTTCCAGCAGAGGTTTTTGCAATAACTCCAATTTAATCACATTCTTTCAAAAAAATCCAAACAAACCAACAAATCCCTCTTTCACATCAATACAATTCAATTCACTTTAACACAATTTCACTTTTTTTTTCCCATGGGACCATGAAACTGTGCAGATATTTTCTGATGTTTAAGATACTGAAAAATATTTATTTGAATCAAAAGCCATAACCTTTGATTCGCAACCCATGAAGTCCCTTCAGCAAAATGCTTTTCAAAAATAAGATGAAAAGGCCTCACAACTCTAAAAATGACTGCAAGAGTCCAAAATGTTCTATTTATTTATACTTATAGGTGTATTTGATTTTGCTATGAATAGTTTTCACAGTTTGTTGCCTCAAGTTCTTTGCAGTGACTAATAAACTTCTTTTCTGAAAGCTGGGTTCATCAGATGTTAGGAGTTGGAAGCAGAATTTTCCTCTTAAAGGAGACTCCCTGAGGAGCAGAGTGAAGTGAATCTACATCTGTTGGAGGAAAATATATTATAGGAACATAAAAAAATAGATCAATGAATAACTCTTCTGAGTAAGGCTGTGCCCAAACAACGGGGAAGGTAACACCTGCGAGAAAAGAGCTTGATATACATGACTTTCATCGTCAATTACACTAATTTTCTTTGCAATAGAGTACTTAAAAGGTTTGCCATTGCTACTGAGTTTCTTGAGTGAGAAGAAGCTGTGTTGGCTGAACTCAGGACTGTACATCAGGAAAGACAGAACAGAACTATTAGTCTCAGTTTTTACCAGGCAGCGCTTGAAGTGGAGCAGGCAAGTCGTGAGGACAAACGATTCGCTTCACACCACAACCTTGTGCTTCCAGCTGCAGGTTCAGCTCTGTCGTCATCCATCATCCCCAGCGCTCACGGCTTAGTTGCTGTTGTTGTGTTACCAAACAGACTCCTGCTTTTTGTTTCTTTTTCCTTGCAGCGGCATCAAGATTTTTATCAGACATCCAAGCCCTGCCAAACAACACTTGCAGGCCTAAGATCTTCGGGTGATGTTGCTGCCACAGCACGAAGCTCTTTGTCCTCCAAGCTCACAACAAAGGTAAAGTTATTCAGTTCTTTGATACCTAAACACCACAGCTGTTTTGTTTCCCAGTGGGATACCTAATGCCATCAGGAAGAGTGTGGCCAGCAGGTGGAAGGAGGTGATCCTGCTCTTTGGAAGGACACAAAGAGCACAGTTTCTTGTCTCAAACAAGAGACAAGGCCACAGAAGGAACATGTCATAAGAAAAGTCACCAGAGTGGCAACTTGAGACAAGCCCAGAAGGGAGGAATTTGTGACTGGAGGTTGATAATTCCTGGTGGAGGTGAGGTTTGTTCAACATATCCTGGTTCATGCATCCAGACAAAAATTCCTACCGTGGCAAGCTGTAGAAAGGGGAGGCACTGCTCACACACACATCACTCCGAGTTATGGGAACGGCATCTGAGACCTCCCACGAGGACTGAAGCACCCCCAGACTAATTTCCATCAGAGAACTGCGCATAACGCACATATGTTAAAAATTCCCCTCCAGGGGAGGTGCCTGGGCATTCCCACCCAA
>VZRO01002156.1:97061-110693 GCA_013397915.1 Daphoenositta chrysoptera | reverse complement strand
ACTCTTTCTTCATTTTTCTGGGGCAATCACTTCTGTTTAGGCTGCCTTTTTCTGGCTCCCAGTTTATCCTCAAATTGACTCTGCATTTCTAAATCGAACCTCATTGCGATGTGCCAAAATCTGGGTCATTACAGCGAGTGCAGGAGCCTGTGCAAAGTCCTGCCCCTCTACTTGAGGCAAACTGAAAGTCCTGATGCAGAGAATGGAAATCACCATCAGATATGGCTTTAGTCGAGAAGCCTAAAAATAATAAATAAAACCAGGTCTTCTAACTCATGCTCTGGTACAACTTGGGCATGTCGTACAGTCTGTGTGGGGTAATAAAATCACCCTACAAAGAATTCAGTCTAGTTTTAGGAATCAGCCCTGCATCCTGCTGTGTCACAGACATCTCAAATAGAAACATCCTCACAGGAGTGGCTTTTAGCCTCTATAGTTGCCCTCAAGTTGTGGTGAGCCAAACTTGTCTCTATTAGACCTAAATCTATAGTTTTTCCTAAGCCAAAGCCCAACAACCAAGGACATCCCCAAGGGCTGTATCAATTCAATCCCAATTCTTCCCCAACCTGAGTGAATCCACTGACAGCCCAGACACATAACAGAGTGACAAATAAATAGCTTTTTTTTTTTTTTTGACACATTAAGTGTGTCAAAGTGTTTGCCAGATCCTGTGGAAGGACTGCAGCGTTTGCATGGGAATCAAGAATCAAACTCCTCAGTAACCTTCAGGTGTCCACCAGACCTTCCACCTTCTCAGCTCTGTGTTTTACACAGAGCTGCTGTGCATAAACCACTCGATTCCATCAGTGCAACCGCTGGTTATCCTTCTTCATCCTGTCGTTGCCAGGTGTCTGGGCATATTGAATACTAACTAAATCATCCATTCAGCTGGGAAAGGACATTATCTGCAAGATTTGCTGCTCCCTCTCTCTCTCTCAGATTCAGCCTCCCGCTCCTGGCTGCATTGACAGAGCACGTTACCCACCTGGCATTTGTCAAGGTTTAACTCCAGAGCACTGCTAGCTTGTACATCAAGAGACAGATAGGCATAATGAAACCCTGAAACTTAGTCGAAGCTCCTTATTAATACCTGTGCAAGGGGAGCTCACCTCCTGAGAGAAAAGGCCGTTTGTGTGGTACGATTCACAGCAGAGAAATCGGGAGCTGGGTGTTAAATTTATATTCTATATTTATGCTCCAAGGTTTGATAGATATTTCTACTTTAAAATAAGGTCTTACAAAGAAACTAAATCGAAACACAGGAATAGGTATTTTCAAACAACACCAGAAGAAGCAACTTTAAAAGGATAAAAGTGTATTGTGTCTCTCTCTAAAATTCCTTTTTGTCATGTCGTCTTTCTCCCAACAGTAGCATTGTGCATTTGCTAAAGCAGCCATGGTGTACACAGTTTAAGCCAGAATTTATTTCTGCAGACTACTCCCAAAATTTGGTAGTTTTATGTCTCCCTGCACCTGGAAATGATATAAAGCCATTCTTAATCTCCAATAATGAGAAAAAATGTCTCTGTTTTGTAGCCTGCTTAATCCCACAATATCAGAACGCGCATTGTGTGGCAGATAACAGGTAAGGCATTAAGCAACGTCTTAGTTCTTTGAGGGAAGCAGAGCTGAATTAACAGAATCCAAAGACACAATGGGATGCTCACACAGACAGATAGCCCTGCAGGAACATTGTGAATGTGTGCCTTCAGCGTGTTGGGGTAACCACACTCCCTTCTCTACTGTCAGCAGCAAAAGAATGTAAAATCACCCTCTGCAACCCAAAAATTTTGAGTGAATAAGGTTTTTCTGGAGAACACGTAACACAGAAAAATTCAGATTTAGCAAATAGTGGCGATTTGAATATTCAGTACACTAACACTGCAACCTGTAAAGGGTATAATGCCAGGAGATATCAGCAAGATCTGAATACCACAGTGCTGTGAAGAAAGGAGATAAATAAAGTGGAGAACTGCTTACTCATGCGTGAAGGGGTTATGGTGGCTCAGCCTTCTGACACGCTCTATTTTCAGGGCCAGTTTCTAATCCCAGAAGAACTGCAGAACTGCAAGCTGCAGAAGACCTGCTGCCCAGCTGGTGTGTATAAGGAGATTTTAATTTTTTTTTTTTTTTTTTTGAGGTTCAAGAATAGCAAATAGATCTAAAATTAAGAAACTGTCCCTTGGAGTTGTTGGAAGACACACTTGTAACCACTGCGGCATAAGTAGGGTTCTGCTGATTCCTGGTTTCTTAATTTTAAAATTGCTTTTAGCAGCAAGGCTAACTGAACAAAATGCACTCTTACTAATTTTGCCTTCTATTCCCCCAATCTGTTTAACATCCCAGCAGCATTAATATCTTCTGTGTACAGACAGTGGAACCAGTATTGCTATTGTCTGGACAGTGCCTTCTGTGAAAGACATTGGTGTGATAATAAACACTTACTCCAAGGAGGAATTGTAACATGAAAGTTTTGGCTATGTTCATTTAATTTTCACTATCAGCTATCTATGGCAAAATACCTCTTTTGCCTCCCTTTATTCTCGTGTCTGACTTTATAAGGTGACTTTTGCATTTAACGCAAACACACTTTGTACATTTAATGTGCAGGGGATGATGTGCAGAGGTACAGCCCAAATGTGCAACCTGAAAACTGAAAATTAAGGGTGAGAAGGCACATTCTGCTGATACATAAAACAGAGAGGACACAGATCCTCACAAATTTTTGAAACTGCAAGGTTTGGGATGTGCAATGAACTTTTTGGATGACCCTGCATAAATATGTATTTTTATCTCTTCCACACGTTTGGGGTATCGTTGCACCAGTGATTTGTGTGAGTGTGTAAAGTATATAGAGTATACATAAAACATATACAGCTGGAAGGATAAAAACTCCCATATTGTCTATCTGCTAAAAGTATTTTGAGAAGCAATACAAAAGACCAAACCCTCAGTTAGAACCATTTTCATCCTTTTTGGTTTTAGTGCTGCTTTCTACTAGAGCTCTGTTGAATTAATACCATTTCATCAGTCTGATTTAGACCTGGAACTTATTCCTGAGCCTAGATTTAGTTGCCTGAGTCAGTCATTTATTTAGAGGTGATGAGAAAAGAAGGCTGTTGCTGCTGCTCTGGTGTCCAGGAGTAACAGCTGGCATTTCCTGCTCTTGAAAGGATTGCCAAGGACAGAAATGCATGGAGCAGTAGTGGCGCAAAAGACTCAGAAATCTGCCCGAGCAGCTGTCACTGTGATGAGCAGAGCACAGATACGCAAAACACCACTTCGGTTTGCCAAAATCCTCAGTGGTTTTGGCACCTCTTTGCTGTGAAACTGGACGGTGACAGTAACAGCAATGTCAGGCACCTCTGCAGCCAAGGAGGAAGAGGCAAAATCTTTTATTATGTGTATCCTGAGGTGCTGCCAACAGGATGGCAGAGGCAAGGCAGGAATCACCATGCCTGGATGGTTGGGTTGTTCTTTAATTTAATTTAGTTCCACTGTCAAACCAATATGAAGCAACCAGATTTTCACAGTAGGGTGGCAAGAAAGAGATAAGTTAAGGAGCAAGTTTCCAGCTCCATGAAGAGACACTCAGATGAGAGATTTAGGAAAAGAAGAGTTTAAAAACAAAACAACCCAAAAAAAAAAAAAAAAAAACCAAACAAAAAAACCAAACCCTAAACCTGAAGTTTGCACAGCTGTTTCTGTATAAAATAAGTTACTATTTGGAAATGTGCCACTCTAGAAACAAGGATTGTGGGTTTTTTAATGGGTTGGGTTTTTTCCCTGTTCTTTCAAATTTATGTCAGTGCAGCTTTCATAAAAGAAGTTTCTTGCAAAATCATGACACCTAAGTTTTGCCATTATCCTTAATGGGGTGATATTTCTTAAGTGAATTACAGGCAACTCACTCTATTTGCAGACTTCATTTTAGAATGGGAAGGAATTCCCTCTGTTTTGTTCTCTGCCTTGCATGCTGAAATGGGACAGTTTAACCTGGTTGTTTCAAAACAGAGCAATCATTTCAATGTCTTGATTGCAATGCCTGGCCCAGATGCACTTCTCTGCTATTGGACATGAGCTAAAGATCAATTATGTTTTATTTTTGAAGTCCATGTCATTAGTCACGAATTAATATTGAAACCCCACTGACAGGTGGTGAGAAAGCTCTGCAGCTTTTCCTTTTTGACTGCTCTGCAAAAGATTTATGCCAGGCACACAAATGGAAAAGAAACTTCTAGGATACACTATTTTGGAAGTAAAATTCTTCAACAAAACACAGCTGGTAGTTATTAGGCCCCTAAGAACAATGGGACACAAAGCAAAATGTAAAGCACATCCATTAAAATAAGAATCCGGATGGAAACAAAAAACTGAAGGTGTTGCTTTGTTATTTGTCTGTATACAACTAATTAAAAGCAAGTAGGTAAAGAGGCACTAGTTTTATCAAATAATTGTATAATATGATATTCTTTACCCTGTATTGCTCTGGAGACAGGAAAGGACAAACCCACCACAACCATCACACAAAAAGTGAAATATTCCCTGAAGGAAAGCCAAGAAGAAATAAAAAGGTGATCGTGGTGCTGTGAGAGGAACTTTCTGAAGTTGCTGGGCTGGCACCATTCTCTGGGCAATGCACAGCACCAGTAAAAGGAAATTAGAAAAATGTAACAATGTGTAAGGAAGAGGGTGGGGAAAGCAGCAGAAAACAATAATTACACATTATAAATCAGTGACTTTCCAGCATCTGAGATATCATTTTGTACCTTCTAGCTCTGAAAACGTACTATAGAAGAGTGCAAGCCATCCAGGGGAAGATGGTAAGAATGACTTAATACACAAAACTCTCCTCTGAAGAGAGATTGAGAAGACATGGCTGGTTTATTCTGAAGAGAACATAGGAACAGACACAATAAAAGCATATTCCAGTAATTTGCATAAGAACTGCAGGACAGAAGATCAAACAGAATCATACCAGTTGTCATCACTTTTTCAATTTTCCATTTCAAGAAGACAGCATCACTGAAAACAGATACAATACACAGGTCATATTCTTTTTATTTCAAGAGAAAACTTAGCTAAAAGACTAATAATTTTATGATATTTTAGCAAGAAGATAATTTTTTGTAAAAAAGTGTCAAGATAGTTTTTTGGGCATAGAGGACAAAAGCTTGGAGGAGGAAAAAAGGCGCAAACTGCCCTAAAATAATGGTGAGAATGGCAAAGCCACGTAGGTGTACCACCAGATGCAAACAGAAATACCAGGATGAATTAAAAACTGATGAGTTACAAACAAGTCACGTGATCACTGGCTTTAATTCTGCAATTAATTTTCCTGTAATTATGTGCAAGTGAGCTACTATGGTATTTTTAACCCTGTACCGATTTTTGATTTAGTTCTTCATGTGCAAATTTAGAGTCTATTTTATGCAAGCTGTCTGTGCTTCAGTTTCCCAAAAATCTTTCTTATGGGTCTGTTTTGAGGTTTTCAGAATTTGTAAAATGTTTTATGGAACTTGAACAGAACTGGTGTGAAAAATTGAAATGTGGTCTTATCCTATTAGGATTTTCTTCAACACACAGGGAAAATGTGTACAGTTTTATCTGGTTTCTAAAATTTTAGCAGGTGTGGCTTGTTTTTAAAAGAAACCTGCCTGAAATAGTCAATATTCACAGACTTTCAATAAAATGAGCAACACATAACCCAAGAGAGATCCTCCATTTCTCTCAGTAATGCACATGTGATCCATTAGTGTAATGAAAATTAAGCTTTTCTCACACTCACATTCTAATTCCTGTTCTCTACTTTCCTTTTTCTGAGAGATATTTTCAGTTTACAATTCATTAAAAATGTCACAACAAATTGCTGTGCTGAAATACAAGAACAATCATTAAAAACAAATTCATCCTCAAAAGAGTATGTTTCATACTACCAATTTTGAGGACACAATTTGTTTTAATGTAAAATTTTAAGATTATGAGTAGTTTTATTTTTGTATGTATGAGTATACAACCTTTTTTTTTTTTTTTTTCTTCCACATTTCTAATGATATTACCAGATTTCAATTAAAATTTTATTTTCAAGTTCTTGGTGTAATGAATCTTGCATAAAATCTGTTTATATAAACCAGACTACCATAAAGAAATAAGGAGTTTGTTTTTAGTTGCTCATAAAGGATAACCTCCAGGCCACTGGCCTACTTGAAATTGTATCCTTGACATTCTCAAAAACTGCCCATTGTACAATATCCTCTTCTGCCCTGCTGTTCTCATAATATTTGAATTTTTAAAATCCTATTAGTTTTCCTTTGGACAAATTAACCCGTCTTTTTCAACTCTAGAACAGAAAAACAAGGTTGACTGCAATAGCTGATGGCTTTTGCTCTACTACCAAGAGAGTCTCCAAATTTATTTGACCCACTAAAACATGAGAGCTCACCAAAAAAAGTTTATTTCTCTGTGATTTCTATGGCCTTAAAATCGGTCGCATTGTCTCCCTCTTCACAGCTCTTATTTTTCGGTTCTGAAATACAGTAAATCATACTCCAGACAACCCCAAACTTTACAATTTATATTAAAACTGAGTGCAAGAAAGAAAGAGTCCTAAAGACAGGGAATTAGTAAACTCATGGGAAACGCCAAGGGATACAAGACAGAAGAGTCTGCCTTAACAAGTTCAAAGGAGAACAAAGAATTTAAAGTGGAAATGTTTATTCAGAATATAAGGCAAATGAAAATCGTTGTTCTGTAGAATTCATGATAGAAGCAAAAAAATTCCCATGCAATGCCAAAAAGAAATTGAGAATTCTTTAAGGGTGATAAGCTAGAAAACACAGGAAAATAAAAACATCAAATGAGAATTTATTTTCTTACCCTTCTATTAAATGTGAATAAAAAAATGCTTAAAAGTGTGAGTGCGGGGTTTACTTTTTTTATTTTGCTTTTATTTTTTTGCATTGTGTTTACTCTTTTGCACTGCTCTTTCTACACAGCTGAAGGAGGACAGCTCTGACTGTGTGTCAGGAAAAAGCAGGGAGGAAGTCCTTGTAAAACCTACTAACATTAATTATTCAACATGTGGTCATATTTATGGCAATCATTACCTCCTGTGCTTACAGGCCGTGCAGCCTCTCAGTCCCTGATCCCCTTTCTGGAATCAAAAATCAGAAATATCCTGTCTGGCTTTCTGTCACCTTGTACCTGATTTTGTAGTTTCCCACAAATACTGCAAACAGGTGATGAATTCACTCCACTTAAATATGCTGAATAGAAGGAATTATCATAAAGGCATTAATTTTGTCTTTTGGAAACATAAAAACCTGTAGGAAAAGTCATGTTTTACTGAGCTACTTGATATTCAGGCTCCTAGTACAGACAATTTAACTAGAATATAATCCTTTATTGGCAAAACCTTAGGATATTACCACCTTAGCATTCTTCCTGCCTTCCACAAGATGATTACAGGTCACAGCTTTATTTGCACTAGTGGTGATTTGAATTCCAATATTTTTATATTTGGCTGAAAAAGTGTATCATGGAATAGATTACAGACGTAGAAATTTGAACTCAATTTCTCTTTTGTCTCCGCTTCTAAATTGTTTGGCTCCTCATTGAATGAGTGATTTACTTTTTATTCCACACACATTTTGGTTTTGTATCTTCCTGGCAAAAAGATGGCACATTTTGCAATCTAAGATGACTGTCACCTCGTTTACTAAGCAGAGGAAGCAGGGAAGTAAGTTCATTAAGCCATGAGCAGTTCCTGCTCAGTGTTTGCAGGGATAAAATACACTTCCTCCTACATTGTGGGATCACTTTCGACCAAAATAATCTCATCACCATGAAGATTATATGCAGATTACCCATACTGTGTTTTCAAAACCCTTGACTGCTTCTTCCTATTGCAGATAACAATGATTTTCAGAAACTGAAGAACTGAAGAGAAAACAAGTTGATTTTTTTATTCTCCTTTTTATATCCTAATTTTTAATCTTTTTTTCCTTAAGCATATATTCTGCATTCATATCTTATGCACCTGCTGAAACATCTCCACAAACTTTATTAGTTTTGAGCATGCTTCATCCGCTCTTCTTCAAGTATTTGGGTTTTTTCTTTAAAACAGCAGACCTAAAATTCTGTGCATTTTAGATTGTTTCTTCTGTGTTTAAAGTCTAACTACAGATTTATGAGGTGTACCCACATTAACCCTTGCTCATAAAAGAGGGTGAGAACCTCTGACCTTTAATTTAGTGGTTAAGATTAGAGAGCTTCTCTGCAACCAGATGCTTTCCCTTCTTTACCCTCAAAATAGTTTCAGGAATACTTTGAAAGGAAGATTTAAGTGCACTTATGAAAACTTGCCATTCCAGGGAAAGTCTAAAGAAGTGGCATAGCTCCTCTGGGATGTGTCTTTATTAAAGATGAACGTTTTTTAAAATTTATTTATTGTTGTCAAAAATGTGCTAACTCTGGAGAGCCTCTCATTTTCAGAGGGATGAAAGCAACTTGATACTTGTCACTAAGAGCCAGTCCTTTCATCTGTGAGGGCCTTTATATGGAGCCCACCATAAGTTTTGACACAGATAACGAATAGATTTTGTTGGGAGCTACATATTTAAAAACACAGAGCAGAAAAAACCAAAACGTAGGTAATTTTTAAATTAATGGTTGACAGATAGAGTTAGGCTGTGTATTTAGTGCAATTTTAACTCCTGAGTGTCACAAAGGGCCACCTCAGCAGCTGAAAACCCTCAAGGTTTCCACCTCCTGCCCCCAACTTTTTCCAGACTTTTTTGCCACGTCATAGGGAAAGAGTTTATATCCCTTTTTACATGGTCAAGTGACCATATTTAAAGCACAGCCACTTACATTTTAAGAAGAAAAATGTGTGGGTTTTTAAAATTAAATGGTCAACTCTGATACAAGCCTAAAACACCAAGAGCAATGCAGGGGGTCTGTTCTGTGTGAGGAGTGTTTGTATGAAAGCAGAATTAACCCTTCGGGATTATGTTTTTTGGCTATGTTGGTTCTAGTGAATCTGGAATGAGGATTGTAACATTTCTCACTACACAAATCTCCCTGTAAGGGTACTCATTAAACTTTGTCTTACACCATTTATTTTAACAGTGTTTATTTCTGAATGGAAAAAAAATTTGAAAAGGGATCAATGCAGCCACTGGTTTTTGGTTTTTTTTCCTAATGAGCTTTTTTCCTAGAGTGGAAGAAACATTCTAGAATGCACAGATTTTTAGGTCTTTTATTTTAAATAAAAAATTAAATAGTTAAAGAAAAGTGGATTAAACATGCTCAAAAGTAATGAAGTTTGCAGAGATGTTTCAGCAGGTGCACTGCTGATAAGCGGCAGCTTAAAGTCTTAAAAGGTCATTTGTAATTCATACATAGACCTGTATCTGTGCTGCCTGTACTTTAAAAGGTTGTGTGCAACAAGGCAGAAAAGAAATTATTTCAATCTTCTAAATATTGTTCTGATAAAACCTTCTGAGACAAAAAAAAGCTAATTTAGTGCCTGCGGCACTCAGAACATTCTGTTTCTGCAATTATTTGCATATTTTACATGGTCATGTGACAGACTATTTACAATACAGAGGATCATCAATAGGTTTTCCATGGTAAAGGAAAGTCCTATAGAAAAAAGCAGGTAATTTGAATTTCTAATGAAAATGTCTGCAGAGATAGGTTGTATTATTCTGTTGAAAATGAGTGTACTTCAAGGACAATAATATACTTTTTCTCTTTTTTTTGAATAGTCAATGGCTGGAAGAGTCGTAAGTATCTACCTAATGCAGGCAAATTATTTGGACATCCTAAACTAGAGGTAGTGTAAAACCAGGGAGAGAGAGGCAGAAACAGAGCCTGAAAATGTGTAAGAGCTGGTCCCATTCCCAGCATGAAACCACCCAAGCTTCCAGACAGGGCTTATTGACACACTGGCACCTGAGCTCTGATGTGGCATTTTGGCACCAGAATGGAGAACAGGCTCCTTCCCACCCGAAACGCTGCCTTTGTTGGTGGTATCTGGGAGTGGCAGCCATGGAAAGCCTTTGTGCTGGCTCTCCACACCGTAATTTGCCACTAAGAAATGAAATTTTAAGTAGACAGCCAGGCTTTGTCCAGCTGACCAAGCAGTGGGCAGAACATTTCCTGTTAGACAATGTAAATTACTAAAATGTTGCCTCGATTTAAATTAAAAAAAAATTCTCGGTCACACACTAGCGAGTTCTAAAGAATGAAAATTTGCAACCTTGGCAAAAATGCTTGTCATATTTCATTTAATATGATAATGTGGCTTCATTACTTTTTAATTGATTTATACTTTGCTAAATACTTGACAGCCAAGACTCCTAATTTTATAAGCAGCCATTTCACAATGCAAGAAATTGTAAGTGATCGACTAATTGGAGGAGCTTCCTGAATGTCAAGTATTATGTAAATGAAACTCCTAGCCTATTTAACCTGCTCTTCTAATGTAATTTTGTGAACTGTGTCCAGAGAGTTTTGTAGAGTATGCTGAGTTACTGCAGTGATAGAGAAAGCAAGATTTCTCCAGTGAGAATTCTTATGTTCTTTCTCCTGCCTTTAGTGCTTGTTACACTAGCATTGAAAATCATTAAAAATCCGCTGTTCCACACAACTTTGAAACTGTATTTGCTATTTTATTCAGTGTAGCTTCTTTTTATACAAAGGAAGTTATCATTTAAAACTTGCAAATGAGTCAGTCTAATAACTTTGTTACTTTGGTGGCACTAAATGGGTTTCTTTCTTTGGGTCTCCCATTCGATTTTCTCCAGTAAGGACTCTGCTACATCTTTCTGTCCTTTTCCCCAAGCCTGCCTTTCAGATAAGAGCTCTCTGTATTAGGTTTATAATTATATATTGGTACTACAAGGACTGCTGAGGCGAGAGGAGTGGCCAAGGTGGAGTCAGGAACTCCACAGCCTCTCCTGGCAGGTGCCTCTGGCTTGGTTTTAAGAATTTCCATTAGAAGGTGTTTCATGGCACATCCCCAGGCAACAATTTCAGTGCTGCACTGGACTTTCAGTCACAACTTTCTTCTCCTGGTGCCTTTCGTTGTGGTTTATTTCCAGTTGTACTTGTCTTAACCCTGTGGAAAACCCTGGGAAGGGCCTGGAAACCTTTGCCACCTTCTTGCCACCTATGCCAAGACAACTCTGGGATTATCACTGCTGAGTGTTTACAGCTTGAATTTTCCCTCCACCAGGCAAAGATTGACTCCAAATCCGCAGTACTATGGAGCAGGCTTTTGTGTAAAAGTAAAATTTAAGTATTGCAGATTGTCTACGATTTAACAATAAAGTAACCAACTCATTCTTTGAAGCGTGGGCATTTCTCAGCTGCAATTTTAATCCAGGTATTCATATTTCTGACTATACATCAGGCAAGGGTGTCCTTGAGTTGTAGTTTATTGATATAATCACAGGTTGGTTACATGATGTAAGATTTCCTCTCTAAGTGGGACCCCAATATTAAGACCAGAGATCTTTTTTTTTAAAGGTATTTACTTGAGTGGTCTGGTTTTTTTTGCAAATGTTAAGCATTTGGTTGTTTCCAGCAGTTCAGGAAAGAATTTAAGAGCTTAAGTGCTCATTCATTAAATTAAATTTAAAAAAAAATAATCTGCCATGACTATTAAAACAGCAAAAACCTGATTGTTGTGTGTAAAAGGCAGCTACCATCCCATTGCCTTTAATTAGAGTGGAATATTTTCTGCACGTTAAAAATTCAAGGTCTAATGCACCCCCAGGACATTTTATTTCATGAAATCAGCAGGCAACCACAGGACAACAGCATCTTAAGTTGTGGTCTAAGCTTTCTCTGTAATGCTGATTCGAGCCTTGATTTCCATAGCTAAATGTGACAAAGTAACAATTTTATTGTTCTTTATACCTAACTGCCTACAAAGCTTGATACCCTTCCCCACCTCCTCCATCCCCCAGGTTTTGGCCAAATTTCCTCATGAGTTCTGTTCTCTGAATGCCGCTGTTCACCTCTAGCTATGTCTGTGAGGGAAAACCTGAAGATTTGTACTCCTGTAAGTCCACTGTGGTAACCTGTTGAGTCTCAGCAAGGACAACATGGGGAGGTTGAATTAAAAAGGAGCTGAATCTCCAAATTGTAAATATACAGATAATTCATGAAAACACAATAAAGTCATTACCTACCCATAATCAGCAGTCACAAAGCTTTTGGCATTATTTTGTCTCAAGTAACATGTAGGTCTAAAGTTTGTCCTTCTCCTTGTTCCTGTGACAATGCAATACAACAGAGTAATGAGATTATTTGTTCTTCTGTAAACATTTATGGGAATAAATTTGCTTTAATAAACGCTCTAAATTTCTTTGGCTCCAGAATACTCATCATCAAAGGTTAAAGATAGCTCTGAAATTGAATTTTCACTTTGCAGTGGAATATAAAAAGATTTTGCACTTGGAAGAGATTCAATGCACTCCTTAACTGTAAAAGGTTAAGCTATTCAGCAAAGCAACATTTTCTGGTTGTTTTCTTTGGCATGAGTTTGGGGAGAAAGAAAATCCTGGAACCACCACAAAATGCTCCACAGCAGGATTTCTTTACTGAAATTCTTAGAGATGTGTGTGAAATATTTGGGAATATAAGAACTTGTTACTTGTACCAAGTAAGATTTGTGTTGACCCATGAAGCACAGATATTTCCTTTACATGATGAAAATGCCTTGAAGAACAAACCCCTTAAGAATGTAAATCAATTTCCATCAAATGGGAATTATTTTTATTATTTCTAATTTCTAAGGCCTAATTATTTCTATATTTACACTGCCATGGGGCCATACTTGAGTGCTGGAAACATGTTAACACCAAAACTTAAAAGAAAATATAAGTATATACATATTAACAAAAGCTGAAAGTTTTCTTGTCTGAACAAAAAATGTTGAAAGCTAACATCACATGGTTTGTCATGAAAGCTGTTGCATCAGATTAAACATCAAAAAGCTCCTGCTACTCTATCATGAATTTTTGGTCATTTATTTGTTATGTAGTCTGACCTGAGATAATCTAATACTGGCTAATATTTGAACTTGGTAAAGAGTTACTTCATTTTTCAATGTTCTCTCTCCTAAAACCTGTTTCTCCTTTTGCTGTTTGCATTTCTTCCTCCAGCATACTTTTTTGAGCTGTTAAAAAACAAGACTTGGCAACAAAAAATAACTGCCTAGTACGTTAATGTTCAGCACTTCAGGAGGCAGTTTGTATGTTAATAATTTAGAATTTCATATGTTTTAGCTGAACTGGGAAGAATGAACTGCAATCTCACGCTGGATTTCAGAGTATCCACTACAGACTCGTTAAGTGTGACACCATTTTCTTTTAGGAGGTGTCTGGTATTTGACCATCCAGTTCCCCTAATAATAAAGACCAATAGTAAACCAAGGACATTTTAATTCTTTCTTTTTTTGGTGAGACTGGCTTGTGGATAGCAATCAATCTTTCCATTAAAAGGTTGTAAAAACATGGTATCCATCAAGATGAATTGGCTTAAACTTGTAACTCGAAGTATTTTGGTGGACTTCTGAATAAAGGGAAATGGGAGTATAAATCAGCTTTACTGTCTTTT
>VZRO01002156.1:11327-97030 GCA_013397915.1 Daphoenositta chrysoptera | reverse complement strand
TTTTTTTTTTTTTTTTGCTCATCTACATTTTATATTTAATTTAAAATTATTTCTTTTTCTTTCCTTTCGGTTTTGTTTTTTGTTTTTTTTTTTGGTAAATTTTTATTGAAAGATGGCTGAAAACAATTTTCATCCAACCTTATCGATGTTTTCTGTTAGGCAAAGATCTATTTAATATTTAACTGGAGACTTCAACTTAGAGACATAACCTAGGTGGCACAAATTTCAGTAGCAATTTTTTTGGGTGATTGGTGGATTAATATATAATCCACTATGAGCAGTGTGTGCAATTGTTACCATATGTAAAAAATTGTGCCTTTAAAATATGTGTAGACTTTTTTTTTGGTAAAAGCTTGTGCTTTAGACGTTAATTTTTTTAGAGGTTTTATTTCACTTTAAGAGTTTAAATAATATGTGGCCCACATAAGCAGGTGTTTAAAGCAGCTGAATATGCAGCTGACTCTTTCAAAAAAAATACGTTAACAAGAATTATGGATAATTATGTGCTAATACTTCATCTACTTTCCAAAATATCCCAGGTTAGTTTTGCGGCAAACTTCTCAGCTCCTTTCAATTCTGATCCTGGCTTTTTTAACAACAGTGTTAGTGTAGAAAAGGGGTAACAGCAGTTCTGGGGATCTTAGAGGGCTTTTCCAACACAAATGGCTCTATGAGTCTATGATTCTATGATCATAACCAGGAAGGAGGAACTTCTAAACAAAATAAAACTGTTGGGACCCTCATTCCACTAGATAAAAATTACTCTGAAGATGAAAGACTAAAGATCACATTTTTCCATTTGATGTACAACTAGAGAGATGCACAAATTCAGTCAAAACCAGTCTTGTTTATGGTGAACTTCTGAGTTAATGAGAGATGAATATACTGTAAACCCATAAGTTAATGAGAGAGAAAATAATTCCCTATATAAATGTATATACATGCTGCTATTTGGTCATGCATAGAATATTTGAGTAGGTTTATGCTTTGGTGAATCTTTTGGGTCCTCAGTCTTGCTGGGAAACACCTGATCCCTCTTGGTTTTTCAGTATTTAATGCTATGAAAAAACCAATATTATATTATGTTTTCTCTTACAGAAACTAAAAAGCCACAGAAAATTTGCTTTCCAAGTATGACAGTTCTCCACGTGTGTGCCTTAAATAATCCCCACTTAATGATTTCTTGGCAAGATACCTGCAGCTGTTCAATATTTACCTGTTTTACCTGTCAGGTTAACATCTTGTTGAGACCTCAACCTCTACTGTTGTTAATTATTGAAACAAATGGAATAAATGAAGCTGGTAACTGTGATGAGCACATAAATGCTTGTGTTTGCATGAGAATTCAGGACTGGCAGTAACTATAACTTAGTTAAATTTTCAATGAATAGGATGTTAATTACACCTCATACTTCTTCTGTGCTGTAAAACTTGAATGCTCACACAGAGCACTTGAAAAACAAATCTCAGTGTCCTCACATTCTTTTATTTCCCACTGCGTTAATTTTTTTCCCTATCTTTGTGCACTTTCATTCCCTCTCTCAGTAAAAGGAGTTTTTTCAGCTCCTATTAGTACTTATGGGTTCTGGAAATTACTACCCCATTTTATTTTTGGTGTTTGGGGCAATTATGGGGGAAAGCTAGAAAATAAGAGACGACAAAACAACATTTTGTTATTCAGTGTCATCTGGTTGAGATACACCACAAAACTTTGCTTTTAGGTGAGTAATAATAATTTTTAAAAAGGCATTCTGAAATGAAAATTATTTTTTATGCCTAAATATTTTAAGCATTCCCCCCAGACTTCCCTCTTGGCCATCCACAGCATTGTGCAGCTTTAGCATAGCCTGGCTTTCTTGGTAAACAGGAAGAAATAGTGAGCTGCCATTAGGAAAGATTTGTGTGACAAGAAGCAGACACTTTAACAAGTGTATTAGTCAGCCTTGATCCCCCTTCCCCTTGCAACATTTCAGTTCTGGGTCCAGGAAAGCAATGAAAAAAGATTCAGGAGGTTCTTATCTTGACTGAATTAATTTTCTCGATGCGACACAAAATGTAATCAACTTTAATACATAACTTGAAAGGTTAGCTTGAAGGATTAGAGCAGTTTGATTGTGAAGTGTGCCCAGAAATCTTGATCTGAGAGAGGATGATGAATTCCTTCAAATTATTACTAGAGCAATAAAAAGCACAAGGTTGAAATGTTTGAAAATTAGGTGTGCTCACATAATTTCCAACTCATTGGTTTCCCATCTAGACAGGGAGAAAATGGCCTGGGGAATTTTTTGAGGATGTGAATCATGAAAAACCTTCATCTAAAGGCTGCTATAGGTTCAGCTCTCTGAAGAAATGGTTATTGAAATACCCCGAGGAAATTCAAAGGCAGATGTGGTGCTGCAGGATATGCCTTTGGATGGAAGGAAAAGTTCATCCAAGTAGATGAATTCCTACAAAACTGAACTTTTCACCCAAATGCTCGTGGAGATTTTGGTGCTGTGGTGCAGGACAATGCAGGACTTTCCAGAACATGTCAATAACAGAGCACCCCATTGACTGTGTGCAGAGCAAGAACGAGGGGAAAGTTTACCCAGACAAACTGAGAAACAATTCTCTTTCTGCCTCTCTGCAAAACATTAATCTCTTCAAGCTACAGGAAGGAAAACAAATGCCTCATTAACCAAATCATTTCTTTTTAGCATTTTATTGCAAAACCAGCACTGCCTGAGTCTAAATATAGAGATGTTGAAGAAGATACTGAGGAATGTTGGCTAAAACCCTGTCCTATTTATAATTTAATCTTCTGGGAAAACCAATTTGGTTCCAAATATCTAGTTACCTTTTCTTAAAACCTCAAAAGTGGAAGATAAATTTAAATGAGAATATCTTAACTTTAACAAGAAAATATATCTGTATGTATTTTTTTAGCTACTTTGGCAGAGGTACTTTTTCCCTGCTTTTACCAACATGTTCTGTGTCAGAAGTCATGCTATTGCTTCCAAAACTGCAATGAAAATCTGATGCTGAGAGTCTCACTACAACTTATTTTGCCTCAAAGAGAAATTAAGGAACATGCCTTTTTTTCTTGTCCATTTGTGATTTGAATTAGATGCACACAAGCTAAAACAATGGCTAGCACAGCCCTTCCCTCCCATACATCTGCAACAGCTGTGAAAAACTAGGTAGGTGCAGCAAGGCAAAGAAACCCTTGAAGAAATTATGAATTTAGAATTAAGAAATAATTTTCCTTTCAGACTGAGTGAATATTTTGTGCTTTTTGGGGCTTCTTATCTGATGTCCAGCATTACCTCAACATTCCTGGCAGCTGAAAGCAGCGTGAGGAGTTACGTTCAGACAACTGCCTCCCCAGAGCAAATATTTTGGGGTACTGCTGGGCACAACTCATTAACGAGATGGAAGAATGTTACCATCATCCATTCAAGTTACCAATCTGATAAAGAGGGTGAAAAAGTAATATATGTGTCCTATGCATAATTATGTTTACAACTAGGCTTCGTTTCCTATAAAGTAAAGGGCAGCAATATTTCCTCTCATCCTCCAAGGTGCCCCAAATCACACCCAAGGTTAATAACCAACCTCACTTCTTGAAAAATGGTGCCTCCAGCAGGTTGGCAGGGCATGTTCAATATGCAGGGTGAGCAACTTGAAGTTTAATATTTGCACTTTGCAAACAGGAAGAAGATTCTTATCAAGGGCTATGGTATTTTCAGATACTGTTTCTGAGGAAATAGTTTCAGCAAATGGGTGATGATCTGATTCTGATCAATTGTGAAGATTTTTTTTAAGTCCTTTGCATATCCCAAAGCAAACGCGTGAAATCAGCAGATTCTATTGTCATGGTCTAAAAGATTATACAAGAAAAAAAAAAAGCAAAAGTTAATATGCTAGGAAGTAAGACAAAATTTGTAACTTCCTGTTAGGTCCCCTCTGGACACGCGGCAGCGTGAGGAACCAGCCCTCGCCCGGAGATGAGAGGGTAGATACCCTCCGCTGTCCCGTCCAGCTACTTGGGAGCCCCAAGTGCCACGGGGAGCAGCCAGGCAGACAGAGCCTCTGACTGCGCGTTGCCGCAGCCAGGGGAGTGGATTCCCAGCCAGAAGGGTGGCGGTTGCGTGCCGAGAAGAAGCGTAGGCAACGAGGGAGGCGAGGGACCGAGTGTGGCTCAACAGAGATGTTTATTCCGAGGAGTCAGGGACCCGATCCTCGAGAGAGCCTCTCTGGGGGCTGCAGGGTTCTTTTAAGGGGGGGAGGAACAAGGGGTGGATATATCTGAGGGCCAATGGGAACATAACATCTAACAGTCAATCAAGCAAAAGTCCAATAGGGAAGGGGACAGTAGGTGGAGTGGGTACAGCAATCTAATGAAGAACCGAACTGGGGAGAACTCTCTAGAACTGGGAAGGCTTAGGAGGAGATTGACAATCTGATTGATAGAGGGGAGGTTAGGAGAACCGGGAAAAAGGGCGGGAGACCATACCATGAACAAAATAGGGGAAACAGGGCTGAACCATACAAAGCACACAAAAATACAGAAAGCTGGTTCACGGACCGCAACAGTCCCCCATCTATAGAACGGTGGAGTTTCAAATAAATTTGAATTTAGGGGCACAAAGCTCAGCAGAGAGAGATCTGAGTTAAAAATCTTGGATCTGTCTCTCCCAATTAAAAAAATGAATCTGAACAAGAAGGAAAAATTTATGATACATCAAAGTGGCTAAATATTTCCCTTTTTTTTCAGTGTAACAATATGGACCATCCTTAGCATCCTTCAATCTGCCAAACACCTCAAGGTTGTATGCAATATAGAATAGGTATTGCTTTTTTAAAAGCAACAGAATTTTGAGTATGGTACGATCACACCCATTGGAAATGAGATTGATGATGTCAAAACTGCAAGCCTGAAGAATTTTGTGCTGTTCTAAGTCTTAGACTTATCTGTCATCTGGGGGAAAGGTAACACTCGGTAATGGTCACACATTTATCAAATGCATCCATGCTTTTAATTTTGAAGAAGAACCAGGGGTACAGAATATATGAACTTAGAGAGGAAGATTTGTCTCTGTTCTATCTGTGCTACTAAACTGCAGGAACTGCAATGAAATTTCCAGATGTCTTTGATTTACACAGGGATGTTTTGCAGCAGAATAGCTGCTTTCACATTTTGGATTGACAGACCATTGCAGCTGAGAGCAGAACTACAAGAAGACCTCTGTCTGCTGATTTAAATTACAGAATCACGGAACTCTTATGTTGAAAAGGACCTCTGGAGATGATCCAGTCCAACCCCCTGCCCAGGCAGGGTCCCCTGGAGCAGTGGCACAAGAACGTGTCCAGCTGGGGTTGGGATGTCTCCAGAGAGGGACACTCCAGCCCTCCCTGGGCAGCTGTGCCAGGGCTCTGCCCCTCCATGCACAGAAGTTCTTCCTCCTGCTGGGGTGGAGCTTGTTGTGGTTTATTTTATGGCCACTGCTCCCTGTCCTGTCACTGGCACCACTGAACAGAGCCTGGCCCCATCCTCTGGCACCCCTCGGAGGGGTATGTATGGATTGATGGGATCCCCTCTCAGCCTTCCCTTCCCCAGCCTGACCAGACCCAGCTCCCGCAGTCTCTGCCCATCACAGAGATGCTCCAGACCCCAAACCATCTCTGTGGCCTCCCCTGGACCCTCTCCAGCAGCTCCTGGTCTCTGCTGTCCTGCGGAGCCCAGGACTGGCCCCAGCACTGCAGAGGTGCCTCAGCTGGGCAGGGCAGAGGGGCAGGATCCCCTCCCTGACCTGCTGCCCACTCTCTTCCTGATACCCACAGGGTCCCCCTGTTCCTCCTGGCCCCAGGACACTCTGTCAGCTCATTGTCACCTTGTCCCCCACCAGCACCCCCAGGTCTCTCCCCCAGAGCTGCCCCTGGGGCTTGTGGCCCCTGCACGTGCCCTTGTGGAAAGAACCTCCCTTGGTTGCTCTCCACCCAACTCTCCAGCCTGTCCAGGTCCCTCTGAGCAGCAGCTCAGCCTCCAGGCGGATCAGACACTCCCCCAGTTGTGTGTCATCAGAAATACGAACAAGCTTTGTCAAAAGTCACATCAATTCAGACTTCTCATAAAAATAAAAAGCCACACCTTATAATGAAAATCAAGGAAGATGTTAGACATTGAAATTTCCATTACTGTTAAAAAGTGGTGGTTAACACCACCTTCTAGATTGTATCACTTTGCTTAGTTCTGGCACATCACTCCCCTGTCTTTTTATACTTATCCTGGGCTATCCCATCCTTTCACTTAACTACTGAAATTTAGCAGTAAGAAGTTCATGCTCAGCTCCCCCTTTTTTTTGGTTCTTCCAAGGAACAGGCTCATGGGACCAGTGAACAAATGCTTAAGTTTTACATGTAAGAAACTCTTTGAAGAAGCCTGTAGAGATTTATCCTTTTTAAGTAGACACAGGGATCCTACCTGTCTTGTCCTGTTTCATAGGCATTACAGCTGCCATGGAAATTTTCATTGCTCAGTGGCTCCAGGTGAAGCTGGGGTGGGAGCTACCTGATAGCAGCAAATCCAAGAGGCTAAATATCATCGTATGAATGACTTAAAAGTCTGTTCTCACTCCTTTGCTCTCTGGTTTGTTGGGGGTTTTTTGATACCTTTTGTCTTGCAATTTTATTGTCACTCTCCTAACCTTTTATATTTCCATCTTTTTTTGACTGGTTAACGAGCCTAACAAGAGCTTGACTTTTAACTGTTAACACTTCAAAATTCCATGTCAGATGAGACCTATTTAATAATATTTAGAAGTTAATTAAAGGTTTTACAAATGCCCTTTTGCCATACCTGATTGCCTTTTCACAATCTAAAAATTACTGTTAGGGATAAGAGAGTAGAAATGACAAAGATAATGTCCTGAGAAGAAAGGAGTATGAAGCAGACATCAAGATTTTTGCATTCTACAAACTAAGTACAAACTTCAACATATAAATATATAGTACAGTATATCTGTAAGAATCCATACCACTTTCTTGGTAAAGACATTATCAGTGAAAATTACTTTTTGTCTTCAGCAAAGGATATTAAGTGACGTTGTAGGAGCTGCCCGAGGCTCACAGAGTCCAGCTGCAGACGTCCTTGGCTTCAGCTGCAGCAAGAAGGAAAGCTGTCTCCTGCTCCAGGACCAAGCCCCAAACAGAGGTGGTGTAATGGCATCGGCGAGGCAAATGTTGAGATAGGGATCTTTTGTTTGAATTCCAGCAGGTTTATTGCAAGTGGAGGGTTCAGGAACAGAACACCTGGAAATAAGGCTGTTTGGGGTTTTTAAACTCAGGGAAAATAGGTGGAGCAAAGGGTAACAGCCAATGGGGATTGACTAAGGGGGAGGAATCAACAGGGAAACAACCAATGGGGATAACTTAGGGGAGGGAATTATATTAACCAACCAATGGGGGCGTCGAAGAAGGAAGAACTTTCTAGCAATCATACATATGCAACTAGGGAAAGTACATAAACATGAACTCATACATAAACCTGGGCAGAGAACAAGTAAACCAATGAACTTGAAACATGCAAACTAGTAGCACTGAGAATCATGGGGACTCACCATAACCAGGGATGAGAATTAAACCTCTGGGTTCTGGAGGCCTGTCCACCAGTCCTGTGATTATGCTGTTGCAGTGGCTATTGCCACATGCATATCAACAACTAAGTCCATATATTTGGACAAATTTTGTTCACTTCTTAGAACACAAGCACCTGCAAACCTGACTCAAATTTAAACACAACAACCATGCAATAGCACCACGTTTTCCAAAGCTGCATGTGCTACTTAATTAGCTACTGCAGAATTGCTTTATTGGGTGCAAACATGGTGTGCCTGTGGAGGAGAGGATATGGTTGAGAATTCAAACAGTTCTTTCAGATTAAGCTGAAAACAAGTAATTCACTAGACTAAGAGTAAACCAAACATTTTACTTCTCGAAAGAAACAGAACTAATGTTAGTCTCTGAAACAAATCTTCTGTACGATTCCTTAAAACAAAGTGCCACACCTTATGCAAAATGGAGTGATACATGTGTTTGAGCTCCCTGTAAAACATCTTGAAAATTTCAGGAGCAAATAAGGAGAATTGCCTTCAAAATGACAGAGATAAGGTAATAGGAGAAAATTGTTGGCTGTGAGGGTAAGGAGGCCCTGGCACAGGGTGCCCAAAGCAGCTGTGGCTGCCCCTGGATCCCTGGAAGTGTCCAAGGCCAGTCTGGACGGGGCTCGGGGCATCCTGGGATAGTGGAAGGTGTCCCTGCCATGGCAGGGGTGGGAATAGAGTATTTTTAAGATCCCTCCCAACCCAAGATTTCTACGATTCTGTGAATCCTAGATGTGACTAAAGCACCCACCTTTCTGCCCTGATAAAAACTGGGCACAGTCAATGTGTGAGGTGTCAAAGAGTGTGGCAGAGCATGTGGGAAACTGGATTTCTGCCTGCCTAATTTTAGATTAATACATAAGTGCCTGCACTATGACACATGATTGCAGTAACTCTGGGTGTGAGATCTACGTTATATGAGTTAAGAAGATGTCTGGTATGTGTAGGCATCAGTTTTACAAGATAGACACAATAATTGCTTGGGTTTCAGCAGCTGATCACTAGGAGATGCCACTATGAGATATCCACCTTGCTAAGTCTTTTTATACAGAGACAGCAACCCAAATTTTTTCTGAATACACATTTGCAGCCATTTTCTGTATCAGAGAAACTGACTCCTGAGCCATTTCCTCCTCTTGTAGTTGTCTGCCCAATCAGCTAATTAAATGTTATATTCAATCTACTGCCTAATTTCCAAATAATTTATTTCCCTACAGAGTATCTTCTCTCTCAGAGAGCCTTATGTCATAGAAAAAACATTTGCTGCTTTTTTTCAGACTTAATTCCCCTCAGTGTCTGAGACTGTATTTACTGCTGCTTAAAGGATACCCAATCTGAGTTTAGTTTGACAAGACTAAAGCAGAATTAATTCAGTCTTCAGAGGCAAGAGTTTTCATATAGTCACAGGATTCCAGACTGCAAAAATTTGGGGAAGTGATAACCATTTTGTGTTATTGGTAAGAACAGTTGTTTTGTTTTCAAGATACTTTAATTTTCATTCAGCTTACAGCAGCTGTATATACTTTAAAAATGAAAAAAACAACAAGTTTTATTAAGAACATTCATTTTTTTTTATGGCTTCCTTTCCTCATAGCAGAAGGAAATGTCCAAACAGAAAGAAAAGGCAATAAAAGTCCAGAAAGATAATGTGGACCAGGATTATAATGCCTTGTCAGTGTTCTAGCAAGGAACAGATAACTAAACAAACACCCTTCAAAAGACATACAAAAGGACATTTCCTATTTATGCAAATTAGGATCATATAAGGAATGATCAAGCCACCCTTCCCACAGAGTGCCAATTTGTTAAATGGAACAGATTGGAAATAACAGGGCATTTCACACAGGCATAGTTTATTCCAAACTAAATGGGATCACAAGCAGTAATTTGAAAATAACATGTCATACATTTCATCACCCTGATATATACACCTGTAACCAAGGTACTGGGAGTGTTAATCCAGTGTAAAACATCTCAATTTTCCTCCTTAATACAAGCAATTTTATATTTCCAGAGAAAAGAGGGTCTTTGTTTCCAAGCACCAGAAAAGTTGTCACGTAATTTGGAAAGCTCACAACACTTTGTAATGATGCCAATTTTGTAGGAAAAGGAATAAATTGCACCATGTGTTATTTACAAAAATAATTCCAACTATGCCTGGGTTCTTTTCTGAACCAGGTTTTGCACCTCAGGAAAATAAACGAAGTAACTTCGGTTTGCCCATGCAAAATTTTTCAGAGAGAAATGTTCTTTATAACTGAAAAAGTCCTGAGTCCTCCTCCTCCAGAGAGATAATTGATGCCTACTCCCTATGTCCTCTGAGTTGTTTGACATGATGTATTTTGATTATTGGGCAAAGATTTGACACATCAAGCACATGTTGATAATATTGATCTTTAGTCAGTCCCTCTTTTTTCCTCTTTCTCTTTGCAGAAAATATTTTGGTTTTGGTTACGTGTACACCCCTGAGCATAGCAAGAAATCTCTCTGTGTTCACTGCCCAAATCATTGGTGGCTTTATGCACAACTTTCCACTTTTCCACAGACAAAATAAGACACCCATTTGTCCTCATCCTGGGATCGAGTGTTTTTTTTTAGAATTGGCAGGAACTTGCAGCCTTATCACAGACACCTCTTTGGTACCTGAGAGGGTTCCTACCACCTCAGAAACTGCCTTTGCTCTCCCACACCAGCAGAGCTCAGAGGATGAGCTCTGGCTGTAAATCTATTCCTTAAAAAAGTGTTATTTGGGAAGTAAACAGAGCCTTATGCAGGGCCATAAAAACCTGTAAACTCTTTCATTTTCTTCTCTTCCGATTCTCAAAATTTGCCTTTTCAGGCAACGCCCAACAGGAACAGAAAGGGTTCTAGACTAACAGAACAAAAATGGGTGACTGAAGGTAGTAAAACAGTAGAAATTTGTGGTCCTTTTCAGGGTCAGTGAGGCCCACAGTCTATAAGATGCTCAGAGGAAAGTGTGGGATAGAAATAGTTCCCTTCTGGACCCAAAATCAGTTTGTGAAACTGATAGAGAGGCCTCTGTTTGGAGCGGTGGCCTTTAGGAAAGGTGTAGAGCATTTGATTAAACTGTCCTCATGAAATCAATAGATTTAGAGAATCATGGAAGATCCAGAGTTAGAAGGGAGTCACAGGGATCATCCAGTCTAACTCCTGGCCCTGCCCAGACACCCCAACAATCCCACCCTGTGTCTGAGGGCATTTCCAAATGCTCAGAAATGTTGAGATGGACACCAAAATCCTTGTTTTGAGCAATTTGCAGCTGAAGGAATCCAGTTCATCCAATCTAAGACATCTGAACTTATTAGTGTGCACAGATCTGGTAGTAGGATGATTCCAGGCTTTAGTCCTAAACTTAAGCTGAACCAGTGCTCAAAGTCTTACAAAAGGCTTAGGAATGATCCACATGGAAGAACAGAAACGCTATAAAGACTTTAAATTAGCTCCTTTGGGAGTATCTAGGCTGACAAGACCAAGCTGAAGTGTCAGGAACAGCACCTGCAGTCCTGGGCTTCAACACCTCGATGATGACGATGCCTTTTAGGGTTGTGCATGTTACTGGGGAATCCTGGGCTCTTCGTTATAGAAGCAGATGAGATTCCTTCAGCTTCGGTGTCTCCATAACTTGCTGCCAGCTGACACAGCTGAAACTGTGTTAGCTCTGGCTCAGGATCACCACCGCCATCATATCAGGTTTTATAAAGCATTGCCATGAAACACAAGACTTAAAATGCTGCTCTCAAGACAACCTCCTGTCTAAAACCTTCTGGTTCTCACAGCAGAGATTGAATTGTTTGGTCTTCAGGCAGCATCTTTGTATCTTGCTTTTCTTAATGTGGGTAAAGCAAGTGCCAGGGTCCAAGAGTAAGTTTAGGGGGACAAAAAGGAAAAATAAAGGATCAATAATTACTGATTTATCTTTCACTAAGGGGCATAAGGACTTCTGAAAAGCAAGGCAGCCATAGAGGTAGAATAAAAAGGGAAGAGCAGAAGCTTGAATGGAAGATGAGGAAGCAGGAGAAAGATGCAAGAGCAGTTTAAGTGCTCTCAGTAACTAGCAACAAGAGAGATGTACACAACTGATGGTCCTTCACGTTGTATGAGAACCCCTTCAGGGTGTCACAGGGTCTTTGGATGAGACCCCTCTGTGTTACGGGCTGGAGGGAAGAGCTGTCTTTTGACCAATATGTCGAGCAAGCTGTAAGCAGCATCTCCACTAAGCATTGATGAGCTTCTGGAGCAAAGACGTTGACTGAATGTAAGAAACTTAAAAATAATTATTGTCCTGTTAAGATCACCGAAGGATTTTGACTACTCTGGAAAACTGTATAAAGAAGATACAACCACCAAAGCCCACCCCCAGACCAATGTTCCTCCTGTTAAACCAGCTGACAAGAACCTGAAATAAGTTAAAGGAGGTACTATTTGCAAGTATCTCAGGTCTAAGAAGAAGTAAACAAGGCTGGGTCCCATGGGTGGAGGCCATGACTCAGATTTTAACATTATTCTGCCACTGAATCCACATGGGTATTAAGCACCTCTCTACTATGGTGCCTCTTTCTCTCTTCCGTTCTATCCCCCTCCCCTCTCTTTTCTCTTTCCACCCCTCTCCTACCTCACACTTGCTGTTAAATAAAATCTGTGTTACTGACTTCAGCATATGGTCTCGTTTGCACTCTAATTAAGGCAGAGGCATCTCTCTCTAATAATCAGATCTTAACACTGAATGTCTTCCAAAAATGCACACTGCACTAAGAACTGAGGCCCAAAACACCTCAGTGAAAATGGAAGCAGTGAGGTGACTGGTTTGAAGGTGCACAAAAGCAAAACTCTGAAGCAAAACTCATTAGAAACAGACAAATAAGACTGATGCTATTTAAACCTACTTTTTTTGGTTGTTGTTTTTGAGATATACAAAATTTATTTCCTCACTTCGTTCATCTGTTGGTCACTACACCCTTGGGAACAGTCTATTCTTTAAGTCATGGGACTGCATCTTGACCTTCTGTCCACCTCACATGACTCTTCCTACAGAAATGTCCAGCCTTATGTGAAATGAGTGTGCAATGAGGTTAAAAAAAATTTTTAAAAAATTCAGGAGATGAAATTTCAAGCCTTCTAAATTGAAAAGATTGGAAAGATGGGGGAGAAAAAGCTCTGTTATCTCTGTGGAACAGGAGCTTTTGTGAGTTTTGATCTAAGCAATTTCCCTCATTCAAATTAGATTTTTGTGGGCATGTGATGTACAGATGATTCCTGATGTGCTTGAGTCTGTTTAGCTTTCTGTCTGCAAGTGAAGTGCATGATGAACTGCCTTGGATTACTGTGAAAAGAGATAAAACTTTATTACCTCGCATCTAAAGTTAGTTAGCAAAGCCTGTCATTTCAAACAGAGAGGAAGACTGGAGTTAATGAGCTGCTTCTGCATGACGGGTTCCTTAGAAATAAGCTGTGTTTTCACAAAGTGAGGGAAAAACTATCACAGGATCAGTGAGAGGCCCCATAATTAATAAGGCACAAGAGCACAGTGCTGCTTAATGTAACATAACAATTCTGAACTGTAGACATTGTCAGTGTGGGCTTTCATTTGCAAAGAGTCACTCACTGCCCATGGAAAATCAGGAATTACCAGTCTCATCAGGACCCAAAATGGTACACACATGGAATTGCTTCATTATTATGCAGTTAGGAAAGTAATGCTCTGTTACTGTTTGTGGCTCTGCTCTGCCCTTTCAATTACTTTAAGATTAATTGCATTGGTGCATCTGTTTTGTACACCGAGTTGGAACAAGACTCTTACAGCACTCAGCCAAATAGTCAGCACAAAACTAAGGCTTAAAGGCATCCTAAATATTGAAATTGTTTGAAATTATAGTCAGCACACTCCAAGCAAGCAGGAGAGGAGGGATGCTTGTTTGAGAAGCTGCTTTTAAACAGCAAGAGCTTTATTTGCTCTTTTATTTCATCATACATGCTGATGCCTGCACCCAGTTGCTTCGGCAGGCTGAGCAGTTAGTCAGAGAATAACACATTTCCTGAAGGAAAGAAGCAGCATATTAAAACCATTAATTAAAGAGATGTTCTACTCATGTCCTAGGAATAACAGCCTTTTCATTACACGTATGTGAAATAGAGCCATAAAGGCAGAGCACAGGCTGGAACGCTTAAAGATCCAAACCTTTATTGTTTCACCATTGCTGTTCCCCTCCGTCACACACTTGGTCCTGCTCAGTGCAGCACCAGATTGAAGCAGGAAGAGGCAAAAATATAAAGAGGCAACTCTTCAGCATCTAAAAAGACAACGCTAAAGACCTAATTCTGAAGTAATAACATGGACTCTAATATTAAATTAACTTTGTTCAGACTCGTTCAAAAATTATTTTAGCCCCAGGTGTGTCTGTGAGGATGGAAGGCCTGGAATGTTTCAGGAAATGGCTTGAACAAAAAGTTAAAATAATATCAAAAACACTGTGATTTTTTTTTTTTTTTTGAAACATAAGCAAGGACAGTTTGAAATATTCTGCATATACATTAAGTAATATATTTGAGATTTAAAGACCACATCAACTCATGGAGATATTACATGAATAAAAGGCTGAGAAAAAGCAATTTTAAAACCAGCCGAGCAAAAGATATGTTTTAATCCTTTCATAAGGCATAGGAGAGGGTATGATAACAAGATTGTTCCCTTCCTAATGCTAATCTTAAATTTTCCAAACACTCTTCCCAATTCTGTAAGTGAATAGCAAAAAGAAATGAACAAATGTATTACACTGGGGCAAAAAGCCTCTCATGCAGGAGGTGTTAAGAAAAGTAGCACACTGGAAAAGTGATAAAATCTTATTGACAGACTACCTATTTTATTGATAGCTCGTGATTTAACATCAGAAAATGGGAATTTAGGCTTAGAAAACTTAAACACTTTACTATGAAATGACATATTTAAGTCTTATCTCCCATACTTTCTCTTCAGTTTAGAACTTGGTGCACAGCCTTGCAAAACCCTGCAGTTTGGACACAGCCCTTCCCTTCTGAAACATCTGCTAGTAGAATCATAAATACTCTCATTATGATCCTGTAGAAGTAAGAAAGTGCTTTGTGTGTGTCACAGGGAATAATAAACCAATTAGCTGAATTTTTGGAATTGTTGCTGGCAATTTTATTATCTTGTTCTTATCTTGAACTGACTGAGAAGTGAAAAAAAAACCCAAACAAAACCACAAAGAAACCAAAACAAATTGCCTGAAACCATTGCTTTCTGAATGTCTTTGCTTACCACTAATTATTGGCTTTGTACAAAGAGTTTTCCCTTATTGGCATTGATTGGCTCAAATTCTGAGTAAGAGATCTGAATTGGACACCTGGACTCAAAGGCAAAATCCTTAGACCTTGTGTTCAAGTCAACACAAACTTTCCACTACTGAATTCTGAAGACTAATTTAGTGATGCCCTGAATAATTGTCTTTGGATAAATCTATAAATCTGACCAGTTTGATATTTATTGATCTGAAAATCTGAAAAATTTAAGTAGGAATTAAATATTTCCTTCCCTGAACTGTTTTCTGAGATTCTAATTTTTTGTGCTATTGATCACAGATTTTAAACTTCAACAGAAGAAACAGTTCATTCAAAATGCCTAAATTATTCTAGTGAAACGGAAGTTCAGTTCAAAGTAAAGCTTTATGTACTTTGATGGTCTGCTGGAAGAATTCAGTGTTGACAAACCTTAAAGCCCAAGCAATTCTCATTAAAAAGGCTTGGAGAACATTTTATACATAGAGATTTTCCAAATAAACTGAAATTTATTACACAAAGTCCTTGGGAATAATAATGTTTAATAGGAGCAGTGTTATATTACTCCATTATTCTGGGCAGCAGCATCATGAAATTTATAAGCATCTTTAATAAAATGCATAGATAAAAACCTCAACCCAAGACTTTAAAGGTGTAGGGAATTATTGTTCTTTATTTTGTTGTGATGGAAAACTTTCTGTCCCCCTTCTGTCCATATTCCTCAAGTTCCTTTTCTCTTCCACCAAACACCACAACACCTTTTGTACTGGAAAATCTATAAAGAAACATGAAACTCATGCGTTTTATATTCCATGGTATTGCTTTAACATCTTAACCATTTTAAAATTATTTTTAGGAAAAGTGAACCCTGTAGAAATTCCAAAAATGGTACAAATCAACATTGGAATAAAATTTAGAAGAGTTGCACTAGAAAACACCTCTCCTGAGTGAAAAAAGTGTCAAAGTTGCATGCTCAAAGAGCTTAAGTAGTATCTGATTCCAAATTTTTCTTATCAGTTATGACCCATAATTTCAAAACAATTCTTACTTACAATAATTGCAGCTTATGTGATTGTATTTTCTCATGAAACTATAACTGAAGTTAAAATTCCAAAATAAATTATTTTAATTCAGTCGGTTTTACTATTCATCACTAATAGTAATATACAAATATTTTATGGCTATTAGCACAAGCAAGCACCAAACAGGAAATGTCAATTTTTATTAGCAAAGTGTAGGACTTATTGTATGGAACCTGTCCTTGGACACTTCCAGGGATCCAGGGGCAGCCACAGCTTCTCAGGGCACCCTGTGCCAGGGCCGGCCTCATCACCCTCACAGGGAAGGATTTCTTCCCAATATCCCATCTAACCCACCAGCAACCCCAAATTCTTCTCCAAGACCTGCTCTCGGGCTGCTCATCCCCAGCCTGGATCCACCCCAGGGATTGCCCTGAACCAAACCAGCACCTTGCACCTTACCCTGGACGCTTTGAGAGGTCCAGTGATAAAGAACAGGCACATTTTGTTCTGTGCAGAACACACAAACAGGAAACAATCTCAGCTGGCAAGGTTTTAAGCAGAAGGGATTGGACTTTAAAATGCTAGTCAAAGCCAAAGCGGCTCACTCACAAAATTAAGGATGTGATCAACACTCTTCTTTTGGCTGCATGTAACATGACAAACACAAAACCTAGTTTCTTCCAACTGTAATTATTGAAGACAGCATCTCATACATGCTTGGAAGTTTGGAGTGAGTACACAGAATTAAAATGTTAAAAAGCATTTTCTCATTACCTCACTCAGGAAATTGTTATAAGTCTTAGAAACATCTTCATCTTCTTGAAAAAAATAAACCAAAGGAATATTGAATTTGAATTTGTCACTGTCAGTCACTCAGCCCCTAACTCAAATCTAAATTTTAGTCCCCATTTTGTTCTGTTCCCTTCACTCAGAGTTTGAGGACCCAATCGCCTTTTAGTGTGATACTATGGATTAAGACCAGCATGGGAAAAAAAACAGAACTGCAAAATTAGTGTGAACTGACTCTTCTTGCTCTTTGAAGTTCTTAATCCTTATTCTGATTTTAAAATACATTGAACTAAGTTGTCATACCTTTCTGAGAGGGATTGAATGATGAGAAAACTCTCCTGTCTTTCTTCTTGCTATCACCACTGTGGCATAAGTGGAGGCAGCAATTTCCACTAGAAACCTGTGTATTCACAGGTAAAAGTGTGATGAAATATCCATTTTGTTTTATTGTTTGATTTCCTGGCCTATTACAGGGTTTTTTATTTTTTCTGGCTTGTTTGTTTTTGGGGGTTTTTTTGGGTGAGGTTTTTTTTTTCTTTTCTTTTTTTTTTTTTGTGGACAAGTCCTTATTATCTTCAGAAGTCTTCTCTGATTAGAATCTGAAATCTTCAGGTATTACCCAAGATTTTTCTGGGCTATAAAGTTTGGCAGTTACTGCAGGCAAATCCCAGGTGTGGGATCACCACCACCACATGCAATATTCTCATGTGGGATGTGTTGATAATCACAAGCTCCCTTGGGGTATTTTGTTCAGCTTTTCTCCATTTTCATGTGAGGGTTTTTGGGTGCAGTACAACTTAATCAGTGCAAATTTGGAGATTACCCCAGCTGTGCACATGTTTGTGGCTGAAAAAGGCTCAGGTGCTTTTACAGGCAATGGAATTCACAAAATGACACAAAGATTAAGTGAAGTTTAAGGATATAAAACTGGACTGACCTTTATTGCATTCCCCTGGCTGAATTACACACAATTAAGATGCTGTTTTTTCTTAATCTGCAATCAAAACCACTCAAACCTCAAAGACTAAAGAACACTGTTTGACCAGAATGTATACAGATTTTAATACATTCAGCTGCAGTCTCAGGTAAGGAAATTGAGCCAGTTTGTTGCTCATTTCTGGGATAATAGGAAAGTATTTAAAATATTTAGGAGGCAAAGCATCTTTCTAGGAATTTACCTTGTAACTTGTGTCTAGTTCTCAATATGACTTGGATACTAATAAATGCTCTTTATTAACAAAAGTCTTATTGAAGCACAGTAAAATAAAATGCTTTATCCCAGGCTCATCTTGGCAGATTCAGATCAGAGAGACTGGAAAAGACCATTTCTTTTTTTCACAGCTTCATTTCTATATGATGACTCCAGATCTTATTGTGTACCTTCGATAAAGATCATCTGTGAGCTCAAGAAGCGCTGCTTAGATAAAGATGAAGAATCAGAACAGCTTCAGCAACTGTTAAAAACCATGAAAACTTTTGCAATGTAATTTATCACTGCAGTTATCATGACATCTGGGCATAGAGTAGGAAAATATTGGAGCTGCAAGTAAAATAGAAAGGTTTCTAACCAGCCATGTCTTCAGGGATAGCTTTGAAAACACAGAAATACAAATATTCAACTATCTGAAATTGCAGTGCGTTAGGATTTGAAGGGGGGAAATGCGAAGATAAATCACATTTGCCAACATGCAAGCAAATAAAGGCTTTAAAATTTCAGGTCATGTGTGCCTAGTTTGTTACTTAATCATATAGAGGCTTATTAAAAAGTTGCAGCATTTAGGTACTGTAGGAATAACCTAAGTATGGTCTGTGCAAGTGTGTTCAAGCAGTGTCACCCAAACCTATCCTAAACACGTGGCACCATCAAAGACCGTCTTTTACCCAGTCATGCTGAGGTCACAGAGTCATATTTTCACATCATCCTTTTATATAGTCAGAAAAGGAAGGGAAAAGAGAAGAAATATTCAAGATGTTGCAAAAAAAGAGTGTTTTTAGAGTGCATTAGGTGCTACATTAAGTCATCATTTCAGTTTCTAAACTCATGACTGAGTAAGAACCTTAGCTTGAAGGATGTCAGCTTTACAATAAAGATCTCATCCTCCTTCAGTCCCAGCTCACAGAGTACCTTTTCTGGATAAATTTAACAGAATTAGCTCACCTAAAGGATTAAGACAGTTTTCCATTTTCCCAGTTCTTTGTCCAGACAAGGACAAAAGCTTCTTTATTATAGATATGGCTGCAGAATTGTTGAGATATAATTACACCACAGGGGTTAGAATAGTGGGTGTTGCCTAAAAAGTATTTCATCCAAGTCAAGGTTGATGAGAAATTGCAGTTTAATACCTAAAAATGAATAGCAGCCTGGAGGTTGTTGTAACCATTTTTGTGGATATTCATGTATCTTATCTAGTAAAAGATTATTATCACTGAACACATTATCTTTAGAATTACAGCAAAAAAAAAAGGGAGTAACTTAACAATGTATTAGACAATACGAATTTGACAAAGTGTCATTCACAGCCAAATCTTACCATTTAACAGTGACATTGTGAAACAAAGAATAGGACTTCTCTAAATTTTCCTCCTTGGAATCTCCAAAGTGCTGTAGCAACATTGAGTTCGAATGAACAGAAAAATGAGCACCAATAATAGCATGCTTACCTATATTTTCAATACTGTTTTATTTATTATTTATTATTTTATTTTATTTATTATTTATTATTTTATTATTTTATTATTTCAATATTATTTCAATATTTCAAATTTTAAATAACCAGTAATAAAGTGATTTAAAAACTTTTATACTTCTATACTTTAAAATAAACTTTTGAACTTGTAATATTTAAGGCTAAATGCATATCAATAGTATATTTCAATTATTATGCAGATGTTTACAAAAAATATGTGTCTTAGATATAAATGACCTGGTTTAGCCTTTACCCAGACAGTATTAGAAGTACCACTAAATTAAGTTATTTTCTTTGAATATTACCTTTTTAATTTACTTTTGGAATTTTATTTATTCAGCTCACAATTCCCTGACAGTTTGCACAGAATACATGATTTCCTGGGCAGCAGAATCAGCTCTAAAAAGGAGCTACCTACATCTGGAGGAAGAATTTAACTAAAATCCCTGCTCCATCCTTGTCTTATAAAGGAGGCAGGAGTTTACTTGCATTGACACTTCATTTTGAATTGACTGAAAATGATTTTTTTTTAGGCTGTGGGAGTGTTTGGCAATCCCTGTGTTCTTCCTTCTCCTGTTTTGGGGGAAAGAAGAAGTTGAGTTGTGCAAGTTCTTCTTGAGCAAGTTTTTCTCCTTCCTTGTCATTTTCCAAGGGAAGGGTAGAAGAAGAGTGCAATAAAAAAGGCATACACATTCTGAAATCGCACAAACAGATTTTGCTCCATGAGAGATAGCTAGACTGAAAGCTTGTCTTCCAAGAATTTCAGAAATTGTGTATAAAATGTCATATTTTTCACAACAAACAAACAAACAAATAAACTATGTTATTTCCCAAAGGTATACCACATGACCTCAAATACTCTCTTCCTAAAACACCATACCGACATGCATATCCTTTTTCCATAAGCTTTTCCTTAAATTCTCCTTAGAAATTTTCATCCTCTGTGGGAGACAAAGCATTTAGAGTGTGGGATGACATTTCATGTTCAACAAAGCTCCACCACACTTTCCTTCAACAGGAGGCATCTTTAACTAAAAATGACACTGAACTGCCTCCCTTAAGGAGGCAGCCAAAACTCTCATCTTTCTAAACACTGAGAAATTACGAGATTGGAGAAGTTTGGTATTAAGTGGTTAGAGAAGTGCAGTTTTTGGATGATCCCCCTTCTGGTATGCACAGGGGGTTTATTTTGAGGGATGGACCAAATAATTTAAACAGAAGTAAAATATGACACCAGATTATGGGATCTGCCTTCTCCGCTTAAAAAGGCATCAAAGTTCAGTTGTAAGGACATTGTTTTAGATCCCTCTTTACCTTCAAGTGAACAGGAGGTAAACGTAAGGAGAGACTGAATTGAAAAATCAGTGGAGTCATCAATAACGAAAGTGATCTCAGAAGTTTTGACACACTCTGATCCTCTTTTCCGCTTGATGCAAGGATGTTAATTTAAATCTTACTTGGAAACTTTATACCCTTACTTTTCTTTACTTTTGTAATAAAATTATGGTTATTGAATTGTAAAATGCGACACTGCAGATATGGGAACTATTAATCTAATTTTATTGTTAGAAACCTGCTATTTGGCTTTTCAATTACTCTGTATTTTGTAGATTTCTATAGCTGTGCAAACCTTTCACACAGCCAAAAATTTTCTATTGATTTTGCAATAGCTTCTCTTTGGAGAAGAATCCATCAAGCAAACAAATAAGTAAAGTAGTTCTGTGGTGAAAGTACAGAAATACTGAAGCAAGTAGAAAAATAGTTTTGCTCTGAAGTACAAAATAAGCAGTCACTTCTCAAAATTCGGCCTTCTTTTCTCTTTTGTTCGTGTTCTAATACTTCTCTTTCCCAATTTTGTTTTTTAAATAAATTCACTAAAATGAAACAAGTATTTGCATATAGGTCCAATTTTTATTTCCATCCAGAGTAATATTTTCTCTCTTTCTATGCTTGCTTGAATCTCAGCTACAGGAGGAAACTCCAGTGAGGTTATAGGAAGAGTGTTCATGAAATACTCCATTTTAAGCATAGACCCTTAAGTTGGTTTTGGTTTCACGTTCATTGAAAGGTGTTGGGTCAGTCTCATGCACAGAACCCAACAAGCACCATGAGGCTTTTTTGGAGAGTCCAAATCCCTGTCTGACTCTGTGGAGAGCATTTCCATCACTATTCTCCTTATCAGTAATCTTCTTATCAGCTTCAATGCCAGTTTTTTCTTCAGAATTTGGACTCGTGGTTGCAAACATCCAAATGTAGTTATTGCCTCAGGTTATGGTCAGGAATCTTGCTAATCAATAACGTGTAGTTCTCCCAGGGGATCCTGTGTGGTCTCATCCCTGTTTGCAAGCCAAGTTTCCAGAAACTGAGATTTACAAGGGAGACAAAATAAAAAAAAAATAGGAAGCAATAGAAGGGGATAATGATAAATATGGCATATTAACTAATAAATGGATGAAACAAAAATATAGAGCGATTTGCTTGATCCAGTGATCATATCAATATGGATTTTAATTATTAGGAGTATGTAAAGGAAGCTAAGTTGGCATGGAAAGAGAGTTTGGGGCCACAATTTTGTTCGCACTGCTCTCAGCATGCTGGGCACATTTACCCAGCACTGGGACTCGTGACAAAACCCAGGCAGTGATCCTTGCTCTTGAAAATCCTGGCACCTGTTCCTTAAATCTAAACGAGCTGGAAATCAACAATATTAGGGATTATAATATCTGTGAACAAACGTTCCTAACGTTAGGGTTTGTATTTCACTTTGAAGCAAGTCCTCACTATTTAAATATGTGTTTTTATTTTTCACTCCCTGGGTGTGAATCTTCTTATTTGTTTTTTGTAATTAAATGTCAGACTCTCGAGCTCTATTTGCCTGCTTACACAGGTGGGGCACTGCGTGTTAATAGGAAATCTCTTCAGGGAGTTCTGCACTTCTTCTGTAAAGACAAGGCACAAAATTTATTAATCTCTCTGCTTATAAATGACCCCGCATTTACTCAGCAGATTAATTAATGACAGTTTGAAACAAAAGGGCATTTCTGATAATGTTCTGCTCTCATACGTGTTTTGTGCTGTGATATCACATATTGCTGCATTTCATCCATAATTTTCCAACATTAGCAAAAATTTTTAACCAACCCTGATCTGTTTGATCTCCAGTATTTTTGTACAAGAAGAATTATTTGTTCAAAATACATTTACAAACCCTTGGTATTTTCAAAATCAGAGGGAATGAAGGAGATTAACACTTTTCATTCCAGTGGAATGAAGTGCAAATTAAATTCCTGGATGATAAGGTAATATAAACTCAAACACATTGATTTTGAGGTCAGTTTCTTAATTACTAAAGATGTTAACCCTCAATTAATCTCCGTGCTTTTCCTGTTAATAAGCAGAATTTACTCTACTTTTTTTTTCTTTTTTAACAGATAATAGTTTATAAATAAAATCTTTAAAAAATTAAGCTTTTGAAATATCTCAATGCTCCAAGGTTCTTTAGAAAGCATAATCATTGCAAATGTGCTTTCAAGTCAAAATACAAATAATAAGCTAGTAAAAACATAACAGTGTAATTATATAAGTTTTGAAGCAATTTTGTCATCTTATTGACGCTTCAGAAGAGTTCTCCAAGTAGCAGAACATTAAAATTCTCTAAGTCTGGATATGGAAAATTGTTCACAGGATCTAATTTGTCTTACCTGTTAAATTACAGTGAAACCCATGACCAACTGAAATGTCAAAATTATCTGACATTTTAAGAAAACCAAAACCAAGACATAACTTATCAACATCTTTCTAAAATTTAATATCAATATCCAGAGGTCTATCTGTAATTCCGAGGAAAAACGACAGTTTTGCTTAGGACTGTGGACCAAATATTTGGGATAGCATTTCCTTCTATGATGCACCAAAGTGTGTTGTGATTTTTTTCCTTAGTTTTGAGACTTTTTCTGTATTTCATTGCTGAATTTCCATTACACAGGCATAGAGAACAGCTCGGGATATGCACTTCAAGTTTTCTGGAGTTTCAAAGTGATACTCATAATCTTTTTCTTTCATCTTTACATAAATTTCAACTCCTTCAATCTTTTGGAAAGACATGTGAACATAGAAGTGATTCAAGACAGCTTAAGTTTTACACTAAACCAGATATTCACTTTTTCTTCATTCAAGCATCCTTCACCAGAATTCTTCTTGTGGCTGCTGGTGAATACAGGAAATAACATTATCAACAGCAACTGTGATGGCAGCCTTGTGGATCCTCTGCCTGAGTTAGCAAATGATAGAATTTTTAATTAAAACTTTCTGTTTTATAAGAACTTGAATATTACAGGTCACAGATGAAGAGAAACCAAAGTAATAGGCAATTCATTCACCTCAGCTTGGTTGGCCAATCTGATCAAACTGAAGGGCCCTCAGTATTCCAAAAAGACTATTAAAAAGCTCCCAAAACTAGGGAATCCTGAGAATTTTCATGCATCCTTGGTGTCAGACACAAGAATTTTTGAGATACCACAAAAAGGAGCTATCACTTAAAGGATAAAACAGAAAAGCTGAAATTCTGGTCCCCTTGGACTCATTTGAGCCTTAGCATGGATTTCTAGGTTGTCCAAATTCACTGCTGATTATCACAGACTTGTTTGGAAAGAGGCGACCCTGAAAGTTTGCATTAAATCACCTTTTACCCTGTAATGAGAAGGCAAGAAACATCAGATTCTGGCACTGAAAAAACGGAGAAGGGTTTTGCCCAATTTTTGCTGAAAAGCCCTCATCTGGTTTCAGGCGAAATGGTGCATGGCAGAGATACAATTAATGTGCTCCAGCTCCTGTCCAACCCGGCCTTGGACATTTCCAGGTATACAGGGGCAGCCACAGCTTTTCTGGGCAACCTGGAAAGCCCTAGCATCAAGGTGCCGTCCCCCAAAAAAAGTCAAAATACTGAATTTTCACACAACATTGGCCATTTTAAGAGTTACAACTGCAGACAAGCTGGAAGAGCTTGTCAAATGTCAAACTTCGTGTAGCCTGTGAGATAAGGCTTCTGAAATACCAACAATTAGCTCAGTTTGTCCATCTCATTTAAAGTCCTGATCTTGGCTTGGAATGGCTGATGTGAGTCAATACTTTGACAGCGAGATGGCATTTGTTCAATTCAAATGACACCCATCACGCTGACTTTTGTTCTAAAGCTCCAAGAGGTTAATTGAACGGATATGAAGGATAAGCCAGTCTAAAATTGCCTGTGCTCTGCCTCAGAAGCACTAAGCCTTTGGACTTAATTTAAGACTCCTCTCTTTTGTGCATTAGACTGAATCATGTAGGAAGTTTAAAGGAGGAAATGTTAACAAAAGACGACTTAATTTTAAGATTTGCATATGGTAGGGGGTTTCAGTACAGCAGAGTTTAATGGTACTTGCAACTATCCATGAGACTCAGGTATTTCCCAACTAATATAACAATTCTTGCTGATCTGGAGAGTTGGGTGGAGAGCAACCCAGGGAGGTTCTTTCCACAAGGGCACGTGCAGGGGCTGACCCTGAGCAGTACCAAGCCCCAGGGCCAGCACAGGCTGGGGGGACCTGCTGGGGCAGCTCTGGGGGAGAGACCTGGGGATGCTGGTGGGGGACAAGGTAACAATGAGCTGACAAAGTGTCCTGGGGCCAGGAGGAACAGGGGCACCCTGGGGGTATCGGGAAGAGAGTGGGCAGCAGGTCAGGGAGGGGATCCTGCCCCTCTGCCCTGCCCAGCTGAGGCACCTCTGCAGTGCTGGGGCCAGTCCTGGGCTCCTCAGGACAGCAGAGACCAGGAGCTGCTGGAGAGGGTCCAGGGGAGGCCACAGAGATGGTTTGGGGTCTGGAGCATCTCTGTGATGGGCAGAGACTGCGGGAGCTGGGTCTGGTCAGGCTGGGGAAGGGAAGGCTGAGAGGGGATCCCATCAATCCATACAAACCCCTCCGAGGGGTGCCAGAGGATGGGGCCAGGCTCTGTTCAGTGGTGCCAGTGACAGGACGGGGAGCAGTGGCCATAAAATAAACCACAACAAGCTCCACCCCAGCAGGAGGAAGAACTTCTGTGCATGGAGGGGCAGAGCCCTGGCACAGCTGCCCAGGGAGGGCTGGAGTGTCCCTCTCTGGAGACATCCCAACCCCAGCTGGACACGTTCCTGTGTCACTGCTCCAGGGGACCCTGCCTGGGCAGGGGGATGGACTGGGTGAGCTCCAGAGGCCCCTTCTAACCCCAATTATTCTGTCACTCCACAATACATAAGGGAAAATGTGATACAATCTCATTATTTCTTTTTTTTTTTTTCTATCATGATCCTCAAAACTGAAATCACAGATAATTTAGTATCAATTAGAGTGGAGCTATAATGACCTTCCCCTTTATTTCAATGACAACAACTTGCAGACTTTTGTTTTAGATGCAAATTAATTAAGGTATAGTCACTGTATGCTTCATTCAGAAGGCAATTATGAGAGATTTTGGAACATGTTTGTGAAGCATTATGCTCAGTTTTGTAAAATAGCAGCCTGTGTTGGGAAAAAGGAGCAAAGTTAAATCTGTTATGATTTTTTCTCTTCTCTGCATGACCAAATAAAGTTAGTTTTACCTCTGGACTGTAGCAGACTTGTGATAAAGACAATATAAGAAGACAGTGTAAAGTGCCTTGTCAAAGAAAAATATTGTCTTAGTTGGAAAATATGCTAAGATGATTTCCCAGCGAGCATGGCTGCAATCCTACCCAAGATTGCTTCGTGTTTACTCTGAGAACCTTTCAGATTGATTGCATTTCAGCACATTCCAGTTTTAGGAAATTTTACATTACTCTTGTTTCTACGATGACAGGAAGTATATCTTTCTGCAGTGGTTATTATAGGCTGTAAAAGTATTTTTCTTTTTTTTTTTTTCCTTCTATCTTGCACCAAAAATATTGTGAAGAGCTTGTGGGTTTCACAAGAATAACAAAGATCAAAATAAAAAAAAAAAATCAAAATTCTGTTTAAAAGGCTTCCTTTAGTTAGCTTTGTCTATGAAAACTCTCTAATCTAAAGAAAATCATCATAAAACCTTATTCATTAAGTAACTCTTGCTTCTCATACTCTTGAGTAAGCAGTCCTGAATATTTCTGTTATACTGAAAGTAAAACTAAAGGTCTTTCTGGACACACATAAATCTGAAGTCAGCATTCAAGTCACTAATCAAATGTATTTATATGTCTTGATACTCATTGTGCATGAGATTAATTGTAATTTTATTTGCCTGGCCTTAAATGGTATCATCTCTTCCAAATTTTACACCTTACGAATTGGCAAAGTGAGAGCAAAATTGGAAAAATGCCATGAAGAGATTTTATTTGTTTTGGGTTTTTTGGGTTTGTTTTTGTTTGGTTTTTTTGTTTGTTTGTTTTTTGGTTTTTTTTTTGTGAATGGTAACACCAGCATCCACCTGATTTTCCTGGCCTGGGTACACAAGAAAAACATATCAACCAAACAGTTGAAAATTATTACTAATCCTACTTTTTGCTGAGGTATTCCATCAGTTTTGTCCCATTTCTAATAACAAGTCATTACACCCTGAAACCTCAACAACAAATGAAAATCCTCTTGCCATGTTCAGTGGCTTCCAGGAAATATTTCATATATATTTAAATATTTACATTTTTAGCTGTAAATGCCATAGTCTTAAAGGAGAACAAGTATCCTTTAAATCTGTTTAGGAATAACAACATATAAAATATATGGGATTCACAAATTAAAATATCCAAACTAGATAGTCACCTATTTTTGTCATGCAGTTCCTGTGGTTATATCCAGCTCCACTGGAAATTAAAATTTCTTAATCTCTCAACAACCTTTGGAAGTCTGCTCTGGAATTTTAGTTTCCAGATACAGGTGGTTTTTTTTAATTGATACTGACCCTGTTTTATATTGTGTTTTAAAACGTTTCTGAAGGGTGTTTACTAAACAATGTCACCTGAATTTGTTTCAGTTGCTTTGATTTTTTATCTATTGATGACAACACCAATGGTGATGACCTGTAAAATAAAGATGAAGTTTTTAAACTTTTTTTATCACATTAAGCTTTTGGCATCTGGCATTCCTACAGAAGCTAATTACCATTTACACCTTAAAAAGATAAAAGTAAATGGCTCAGAGATAATGAAAATGCATATGTAATATTTTTGGATTTGCTACTAGTATTATTTCTTAAAATAATGATTACAAGGAGAGCAATTGTTATATACAATTCTGTTTCTAAGTAAATGGGAAATGGGAACAGAGAAATTTTATTATGTTATTTGCAATCAAAAAAAAAAAAAAAACCAACAACAAGAAAAGGACTATATCAGTCTTTCAAGTCTCTGCAGTAACACAGAATATCCACAAAAACCTGCTTTTCACAGAGGAATTTTCAAGTTATTGCTTATGCCTGAGGATTTTATGGTTGTGTCTTACAGTGTTAGAACATTGCACTGCTGAAAGCAAACCAAAGAAAGCTAAAAATATTGATACCATTTCTAAAAATATTTAAGAAATTAGCAACCTCAAATGATGAGGAATGAACACCAGCTAGGTAACTTCACTGTCTTCACTATAACTGGTCAAAATATCTTAATTTAGCATTTAGAAATACCTGTTTTTCCAGGCTCTACTGTATCCATATTTTTTTATGCTTTTAAAATAACAGTTTGGATGTCAAAAATGAATTAAAAAAAGAAAAAAATCCTTTCTCTCATTACCTTCTAAGATACCAAGAGATGTCCTTGTTTTATTATTTTTCTGTAACAGTATGTTTAAAGTTTACTGTTCTTAGGTAACATGTTTATATCTCACCATTTTATAGTCCAGACAGAGCGAAATTCCCAAATAAATAAATTTATTTAATTTTGGTGAAAACTTTTGCTACTCTACCACTCTTATGCTGATATTAAAGCATGTTTCAACCTAACTTTTCAATCCAGTATTTGAACATTAGTTTTATTCATGGCCTAAAAAACCTGGCTTAACCCTGTCTAGATCAAATTTTTCAGGGTATTGCATGAGGAGACCTTTTTTTCCCTTTTCCCTTTTTCTTTTTTTTTTTAACTTTATGAGGCCTTACAAAAGCCTAGTCAGGAGCAAGGCAGAAAGAAAAACTCTTTGGACTAAGGATGTCCCTGATCTTTCTTGATGCTTTAAGTTGTTGAATTAGTGTTATGGGAAATGCTAAGGTGCTCAAGGCAGGGAAAGAAGTAAATATTCTGCCCAAATCCCAAAAGATGCTGAACAAATTTTGGAAAAGAAATATATATGAAATGGCAATTTCTATCTGATTCTGTATAAGAGAACTGTGATGGGCAAGGTTGAAGAGTTATTTATAACATAAGCACTTGAGAGATAGGCTGTTTTACTTTTTCCCAAAAGACAAATCCCACTTACTGCTGTTCATGATATTATCTTTCTGTCTCACATAAGACTTCTGTTTAATGTAAACGTGGCAGATTCTGTTTCTGAGTTTTTGATAAAAAAATATTTCCACTGGGTAGATTAAAGAGTTCTGCTCTCATGTTTCAATATTACTTTCAGAGTCGAGGGACTGTGTTGGTCCTATCTGTAACCTGTTCTTTATTTAAAGAGAAATTCTGGCTGTCTGAAATCATGTTTCAGATCACTATAGCACTGCAGCAACATTGATTTGCACTTCTGGGTGAAAAATGAAAGACAACATTATACAGCGTAATTATGCTGATGCCTCAGCCGAGCTTCAGCATATCTCCTATGGGGCTTCGAGCATCAGAAGTCTGAACAAAGCTGGGTTGAAAATAGCGTGGCTGGTCCCTTTCATTATGAGCTCAATTCCTGATCCTTGCCTCCTGAATGCACTGAATCTAATTCAGTCTCCAGTTGACATGAGTGGTAATTGCTTACAGCGGCTGGGGATCGTGGAACAGCAGGAGTGCAACCATGGCAGGAGAGAAAATGTTAATCCCTGAGTGCTTTCTGAGCATTCCTGTCAGTGGATGGAAGGGCTGTGGCACAGAAAAGGACATTCACCCTACTGAGCCACAGAGACTGTGGAAACCACGTTTTTGCTAGAAAATGGACATATCATGAACCAGCCATAAAATAGAAAAACCAGAGCACATAAGCCAGAAGGACTTGAGCACATACACAAGGGAAAAGTTCATGGGGAGGTTGTGAGAAAGGAAGAAGCAGCATTGGGGAGGATGTGAACGAGGAACAAGCAATGCAGCATAAATCCTGAGAAAAAGGAAGAAAAGGATAAGGAAATGCAAACTGGAGGACAGTTGTGACATACACAATGGACGATGTGACACACATACAAAAGCCAATCATAAAGCATAAAGTAGCGTGTGACAATAGCCCTTAACCAATAATAAATGTGCATGATTGCACGTAGGGAAAAAAAGAACTGTATATAGGGACAATAGTTCATCAATAAAATGGCTTCTGCTTGATTCACACTGAATCGCGTAGAGTCCATTGTTTCTCTCCACAAGAGATCTGTTGAATCCTTCACTCAGGAAAGTTTAAAAAAATAATCGAGATAGTTCCAGAAAAATATGAAGACTGATTTTCTATTATATTATTTCTCTTCAACGTTATAACTGTGGCTGAAAGTTAAGCAATGTTGCTTTTCATCCACTGCAGGAGTTAAACAGACTCTGCCCCCTAGGACTTTAGAAGATCATGAAATACTGAGATATTCCTGACTCCCCTCACCATAATCAAAAGACCATGCTGTATCACTATGTTTCTTCCAGTAGTCAGGTGCACAGAATTTATTTTCTCTCTGAGACCATTCATGAAATACCATTACCCCTTCATGCAATTCAGTGCATACATGGACAAGATCAAGGTAAAAAATATAGAGGAAGAATTGTGCATTTATTATTTAAGCTAATTCCAGATATAGCAGTTAAAAGACACTGGAAAAAAATTCACTTTACTTCTCTTCTAGGAGGACTTGTCAGAGCCTCAACTGACAAATGCAGTCTTATTCTACTCTGAAGTAGATAGAAACTTACCCTTGACTCAAAATAGGATGAAAAATGCTTTCAATTTTTTTCTGTTTTGCAGTAGAGTTTGGTAAGTTACTGGGAGCTCCCACTAGGCATGTCTTTTCTTGGTGTGAAAGCTGTTCAAACTTTCATCAAGTCCCAATCTTGCTGGTTTTTTACAGTATTGCATATTTTAATAGAAGAATGTGAGGAATATCCAGTGCTCCTGGCTTTGTCAGTAGTTGGAGAATGACTGAACAGAATCCAAGTTGTAAATCTTTTCATTCCCAATTTTTCATACTGTTTTGTTAACAAATGACGAGAGAAACATTTCATGTTCAGCCCTCAGTATTGCTTGAACTCCCTCAAATCCAGAAAATGTTTCTTTTAATTGACTGTTTGGTTAGAATACTTTTATTTCTATTTTAATTCTGTCACAAAACTAGAAAAAAATCAGAGTAATTATAATTACAGCTGGAATATTTATTTTATGAGATGAGAAATCCTGGAAATAATGAGTAATTTATAGACAATTCCTTTCTGCTGAAGGAAAAGTTTGAAACAATCAGAAAATTCAATATGAAGTTGTCAGATTCAGAGCTTCTGGAGGTGACAGAGAATATGGAGGCACTGAGTCTTTCTGAGCTGGGCTTGGGAACTTAACAGTTAAAGTTTTTAGTCTTTCCACATCATCAGGATTGTGGCAAAGGACAGCCTAAATATTGAGAGTTTATTTGTTTTAACTGATGCTGTCAGAACTCTTCATCTTTATTTGATCTGAGAGGATACATGAAATAAAAGCCGAGGTAAATGATCTAAGTGAGAAATTAAAGGAAAATTCAAGAGTTATATAGGTAAAAATAGCCTCACTGGTGGTCTGAATTTTCCTCTCAGTCTTTCCCAAATAAGAGGGTAATATAACTATCATAAATATATTTTGTCAAAATATATTAGAAAAAACACTTTCACCACCTCTGATAATCTGAGCTTTCTGTTTATGTATGCCAAAGATCAGACACTAATTGGACATACTTTTTTATACAATTACACTTATATTGAAAACTCTATCTATAAAATATTGAAGAAAAATTCTTACGCTTTTGTATTTTATACTGATGAATCAGGATTTTGGAAACAGGCCAGAGTTTATTCACTTTGTATTTCAGAAAGATCTATAAATATTTATTAATTTTAATGGGGTTTAATTGTCACATTGGTTTTTAATACCTTATATTAAGGAGCAAAAAAAAAAAAGAAGAGTGCACATTTTATGATCTCTCAACAGCATAATGGAATATATCACTTATCAGGCCCAAAACAGAGTAGAAGAATGATTAGAAAAGGAAAACAGATTAAAAAGTGTGGCTATAATTCATCAACTGCTGTAAATACTTCTCCAACAACAATAAGGACAGCAATATTATCTCTGGACCCTGAATTCCCAAAATCAGGGAATTCTCAAAAGAATTTAGAGGTCATTGGTCTGAGTGAGAGCACAGCTTTGAAATGATCAGAGTACACAGCAACAAAAATCACCAAGCTGTGAGATAGCACCTGGTGAGAAACTGAGGAAGTAATTCTGTGCAAAAAGAAAACAAAAATGTCATCATTAGGAAATGATTTTGGTACATTTGTTTTTTAGTATGTGTTAATAAATTTATTTAAAAATCCAGCTGAAAATCTTGTTCCAGGTCAGGAATCTGTTGGTAGAAGAGCTGGACATGGAGAGAAGGAGTAGAAATTGGTTTGAGACTGCCCTTATTAAACATGTCTATTTCAAGAAGGGCCCAAACTTTAAAGAAAACCTTGTTGCAGTCCTGTTTTCATGAAGATCTTCGCCTCTGAAAAAGCTGACAAAACAGATTTGACAGGACAATATACACATTATGGCATTTCTCTTCATCAGTTGGAGCTCCCACTTTTCTCTTTCCCACTTTTCTCTTTCCCTGAGGCCATAAAACACCACTGATGCAAAACCCTGCTGTGTCTTCATCACAGGCATTAGCACTGTGGGGTCCTCTGCCCAAGTCTGCTGCTGTTGCGGTGCGTTTTTAGGCAGGCCGAAACCTTCCCAGAGAGCACAGCCCCGCAGCACGGTGGCAATAAAGGAACTGAGGATGGTCTCCACATGGGGTTCCACAGAAGAACTTTATTTACATGGCACGACGGTTCCCAGATGTGAAGACAAGGACACACCAGGGTCGTGGGGTTTTGTATGGGGACGGGGAGGGCGGAGAGAGCACGAGGGCCAATGGTCTCAGGGCACAGGGGCGGTGCATGGGCGGGGTTGAGGTACAGGGGCCAACAGGGACAACCCGAAGGAGTGGCCAGGAACGGGGAGCAGTGGGAGAGCGGGGAAGGGAGAACAATCTGGAAGGGGAAACATATGGGGTAGAAAAGGGGAGGAGAGATACAAAACCAATGGCAGCAACGAAGGGTGAAAACATAATGATGAAAGAAAAAAGGATCCTGGGAGAAGCCAATCCGCTCACCCTAAGATCTCCAGACTGTTGCCTTTTGGGAGGAGAGGATGGCTTCTGCTCCTTGGCCCTATAGGCTACCAATCGGCCCACAGGCTGCCACATACATGGGGTACCCACATGCTGCCCTTTTGCAAAGGTCACTGCATCAAATCCCTCCCTGCCATTGCTAGGAAGCAATCTGCTTTTTTGACAGTCTAATATAGAGAATTGAGAACCTGGTGGAGCGGGGGAAAACAAAACATGTGAGGGGAAGGGAAATGTGACCTCTCACCATGAAACAGAACATGGAATTGGAATGTGTAATGCCATTACAGTAAAGTCATATTTTTGTGTCTCTGTCAGGGAAAAAGTGAGGGACCACTCTTGGAAAAATCAGTTCTTAATAAGAAAGAAACTGACAAACTGAAAACCAGCAAAATGTCACAGAGTGACATGAGTGGGAAAGGGTGTAAATTTACAACGCTGCACCTGCTTCCACCTTCCCCAGATCACACCAGAGATGCATTCACACTGTCACTCACACACAGGGTGAGTTCCTGAGTCTCCCAGGGCTGCCAAGAGTGCTTTTTTACATCCATTGTGCCCATTGTGCTTCAAAATAAAGCTATTTTCGGAAGGCAACACCCATGACAGGCGGCATGTGCAACTGAAAGGAAGGATGTAACTCCCATTCCATCTCTGCTGGTTGTTATATTGGCTGTGATACTGAAGGGATGAATGTATGTTTAATCATAGCTCTACAGAACCTTAAATATGGGATATCAAGTTCTGTGCCTTGAGTTTTACCCATTAAGTTTTCTTGTGCCAACAATTATTCAAAAATTTCTGAATATGAGTGGTTTTGAACTCAAATTATCACCAAAAGTCATGGCAAAACTCTAGTTGTTCCATTTAACTATTTGCACACACACATATGCTTTTTATTCATATACTAAATAACTCCTTCATAGTAATTTAGTGGCTTTTTTATTTCCATGTTATAGTTCCAGTGATTTAATCATTCATTATAGCTCTAAAACAGGATGGCCACATCTCAAGGCACAGAGATCTAGGTTTATGGCATGCTAAAGGTCACTGAACAATTATTGGGGTTACTAATTGACTTAAATTTTTTATAGTTCTGTCAGAAAGTTGTATTGTATGTGTGGCATGCATGCTGTATAAAAATGATTTAGCTATTAGATCGCTTGCAAAGGCTTTAAAAGAAAACACTGTCTAGACAAAGAGAGGGCTATTAAATGGTCCTGCAAGATTATGGTTAGCTTTAAGGTTTAATGACATGCTTTCTAGATAGTATTGCAACCAAAAGAAAAGTAAATTAATGACATTAAGGTTGCTGTCACCTGTAGTGGGAGAAGAGTTTTTTACATTTCACAATTTGTTCACTCTTTCATTTGAGTTGTAGCTCTTAAAGTAAATCAGAACTGAGCCAAGAAAATTTGACATTGTAACTACAGTGTGCTACTAATAATACTAAATAGATAAAATGCAAAATAAAAATGGAAAAAAGATTCTCTTAATCTTGGATCTGCTTTTGTAATTGCTTGTTTGTTTCCAATTCTTGATTTCGTTAAGGTTTCTATTACAGCAGGTAATAAGATGAAATAAAAAATTATTCAGATTGCAATACCGTTACTCAAACAGAATAATACCTTGTTTCAAAAGATGTTCAGATTCCTTTAGCTGGATTATTCATACATCAGAGTGGAATGGAATTGCTGCTTCGTAGCTCTGCTCTACTTAGGTCCATGTCCTCACTTACATACATATATAACTCCTAATTTTGGTGGGTTCATGGTTTTAGATACTGTTAGAATGGTGCCCAAATCTGTGCCTAAAAATCGTGGTTTTCCACAGACTCATTTCAAGATCTGAAATGTGACTCTGTCTAGACTCTGTGTCAGAAGGCGAAGTGCATCAAATCTTGCTTTCTATGGCCTGCAAACCTGAAAACATGATTTGGAAAGAAAACATGGCAGGGTTAGAGGGCAGGGGGAGCAGAAGAATGATGTCCACCCCAGACTGAAAGAGCCCAATGCCATCTGACATCAGCTCAACTTGAAACTGGCCAATTCATTAACTGTCTGGCTTTGCCTGAACAACACAGGCTTTATAAAAAGTTTGAAAGGTCTTTTCCTTGCCCTGAGGTGATAGGAAATGTTAAGAGCTTGACTTTTTGCCTCTAAAGAATTGGATAGCTGTTTTGTGCAAAGTTTTATGGTTTTTGTAGATAATAACTTGAGAACAAGCTTGTTTGCATTACATGTCTGAGCACTCCAGAAAAACAGAGGCAAGAAGGGATTGAACGTAAGAAGGATTGAAAGTTGGAGGAATGAAAAAATGAAAACTTAAACTTTAGAATAGTTTTATCTTGATCTGACAAAAAAAGCCCAACAAAATCAAATCAAACCCAACCCAACCCAACCCAACCAGTAAAATTCCCCCAAAAGGGAACTCTACTAAATTCATATATACATGTGTAAATAATACTATCCCTGAAAAATGTGCTTCATAGTGTAAGAAACATGAAATAAAACTTTTTAACACTGTGGATTTCAATTTTGCAAACACAATATTTTCAGCAAATAAAACTTTGATTGAAAATCCCATTCTCCTCTAATCTGCAAGTGAAAGTTTAAGTCAGAGGACTCAGGATAGAACCAAAAACCAAAATGAGTTCTGAAAACAAGTCAAGTCAAAGTCCTTTACGCAAGCATTGAAGGGATTAAGCATTCTGCACTTTAAATTATACTGGCTCGTAAATTCAGGCTTTCTGATCTGACAAACACTTCTGGGCTGTGGCTGTTACTGGAAGTTTTAGTCATGGAGCACCATGAGGGGTGTTTGAAGAGCTGCCTACATCAGTAGAGGTGAGGATGGAGTGCCAGCAGCCAATGAGTGATGCTGCCTTGGAGGAAGCAGTCTGTGAAATGAAAAGTGAAAACCCATGGATGCCTACAGTGTGACAAATTGTGCCACTTGGCAGGCAAAACATGTGATTTTCAGGAAAGCAGATATAAATATACAGACTTGAGTAACTTTTGATGGAGCTGGAGTCATCAGCAATAGGAGCTGCATTTCTAGCACAAATGTGAATGGCTTCTTATTAAGCCTAGTCCATTAGCAGTAGTATGACAAGTTTTAAAAATCAAATTAACATTAATCATATCACATATCACATCATGATATGCTTGATAATGCTCTTCAATTTTTAATTTAGATTTCCAATCCATTTATCAAGGAGGAACTCATTTAGAAATGAGCATTTCTTTCCTGAAGTAGAAGACACTTTTTCTGAAGTAGAAGTTGGCCCTTAGAGTTTTTATGGACTCTTGTTTTGAAATTTCCTCTAGAATTTATTTTTCAATTATAAAAACAGAGTAATTGACAATTATCAAAATCAGACTGGAAATCTAAAGCACAAATGAATCAAAAATAAATGCACCAAAGTAATGCATGAATAATGAATATTTAATGGTAGCTCTTTGGGTATCAGTTTCTTGATATGAGTCTGCTTTTAAGGATATGCTGTTAATTTCAGTTCTCAAAATCTGCTGATTCATATTTTTTGCTTGATTGAGCAATGGTCAAAAATGTACGCTAGTAGGATCACAAGCTCTTGGATTCATTTTAAATCATGATTAATAGAAGTTATGTAAATGCGCAAGAGAATCAATTTGTGAACTCTTAATGGATTATATCCATTTAGTCCTAACTTTGTTTTTCTCCTTCAAGGAGAAAATATATTAAAGCCACTTAGGGTCAATTCTGAATGTTTAAGTGTGTTTCCAAAGTAGATAAAATGCCACTTCCCTTCTGAAGGATTTGAGATTAATTGCTGTGGAGTTAGATTAAGCACATAGGTAAGCGGTATTCAGAGAATCTTTGTCCTCAAAGCATCCAACACCCTGTCTGCTTTCCTGTTCACCTGGAGAAAGGGCATTTGCTCTCCACCGCTCAAGGACAGGTCCTCTCTGCTCAGTGAAGGTTACAGTGGGGTGAAGATCTGGACCTGCCATGGCTCAGGCTGTGTTCAGGTAGGACTGCCTGTTCAAGCTCAGTCTCAAGGATTAGAAGGGTTGGGTCTTCCCCAGAGGCTGGGAAGAGAGGGTTTCTTTGTTATTATTCGGCCAGCAGGACCAGGAAAGTGATTGTCCTTCTGTAGTGGGCACTGCTGCGGGACCTTGAGTGCTGTGTCCAGTTCTGGGCCCCTCACAACAAGGAATTGAGGGCCTAGAGCATGTCCAGAGAAGGGAACTGAGCTGGGGAAGGGTCTGGAGCCCCAGGAGCAGCTGAAGGAGCTGGGAAAGGGGCTCAGGCTCAAGAAAAGGAGGCTCAGGGGGGACCTTATGGCTCTGCACAACTCCCTGACAGGAGGGGGCAGCCGGGGGGGTCGGGCTCTGCTCCCAGGGAACAGGGACAGGAGGAGAGGGAACGGCCTCAGGCTGGGCCAGGGGAGGCTCAGGTGGGACACCTGCAGGAACTTCCCCATGGAAAGGATGGTCAGGCCCTGGCAGGGGCTGCCCAGGGAGGTTTGGAGTTGCCATCCCTGTAGGTGTCCAAAGAAGGCCTGGAGGTGGCACTCAGGGCTCTGGGCTGGGGACAAGGTGGGGATGAGTCACAGGCTGGACTGGAGGGCCTTGGAGGGCTTTTCCAACCTTAATGATAACATGATTCTGTGATTCTACTTTGTTCACAGAATCATTTTGGTTGGAAAAGTGCCGTTCTCACCTTTTCTCTATAAGAATCCTTTACTCAGTTCTGCCAAGGACACAGTGAAAGACACGTCTTTCACAGAATCACAGAGAACCACAGAATCACAGAATGAACTAGGTTGGAAAAGACCTTTAAGATCATCTAGTCCAACCTATGACCTAACACCTCCTCATCAACTAAACCACAGCACTGAGTACCACGGCCAGATTTTTTTTAAACATGTCCAGTGATGATGACTTCCACCACCTCCCCAGGCAGACAATTCCAGCAGGTAATCACTCTTTCAGTGAAGAATTTTTTTCTAACATTTAATCTAAACTTCCCCTGGCGCAGGGAAGCCTGTGTCCTCTGTCAGTTGTTGCCTGGAAAAAGAGACCAACCCCCCCACCTGACTACAATCACCTCTCAGGGAGTTGCAGGGAGTGATGAGGTCTCTCCTGAGCCTCCTTTCCTCCAGGCGAAACAACCCCAGCCCCCTCAGCCGCTCCTCAAAGGACTTGTGTTCCAAGCCCCTCACCAGCCTTGTTGCCCTCCTCTGGACGCGTTTGAGCATCTCCACGTCCTTCCTGAACTGAGGGGTCCAGAACACGACACAGCACTCGAGGTGTGGCCTCACCAGTGCCAAGTACAGGGGAAGAATGACTTCCCTGGTGCCACACCATTCCTGATACAGGCCAGGATGCCACTGGCCTTCTTGGCCACCTGGGCACACTGCTGGCTCATGTCCAGCCAGTTGCCAACCAGTACCCATAGGCACCTCTTGGACTCTCTACAGCAAATTTTCCAGCTATACTGTAGGTCTCTTCCCTACAGTTTTTCCATTACAGTTAAAATGGAATAAGCCAACAAATATCTAGTTTTGTTATGATGGCAGCAAGAAAAAATAAACATACGATAAGCCATACCTCAGTCTCTTGAAGATTGTTAACTTTTGTTTGAAATCACAGTTTTATCTTGCAATGTGACATCAGAAATTTAAGAAGTCCAGATCTGGGTCTGATAAATGAAAAAATCAATAACAGGTTTCCTGCTTTTACCCATATGAGACATTTAATTCATCTGTTTAATTCAGTTTAATTTATAACATTAATGAGGCAGTTTCTGAATGATTACAGGAAAAGAGGATGATTTGCATTTATATTTACTTGACAAGTTATAGTCTTTATCCTCTTCAAATATGTTTCCCACTTGAGAATATCAACCCTTAATTACACATCTAGCTAATAAAGAAGATAAAATCACATGTAGAGAACTCATGTCTTACGGAAATGCAGGGAGCTTACAACCACTACCACTAGATAGTAGTTATTTGGCGGTCTGTTTATTAAAACTTATTAAATCAGTCTATAAAACCTCTTTGCAAAAAACAGAGGTCAGTTAAAGATGTTACTCGGGCAGATCAAAATTATTTTTTACTCCTTGATCCTCTTAAACAAATTTAATAACTCTAAGTAAATTAATCACTGTTACTACTGGTGATCTGAGAACAGAGGTACACTTAGATTCATTTAGATGGTTCTCACCTTTAGAAGTAGTGTCATATTTTCTAATTTCTCTGATATTTTCTGCCAATTGATGCAAAATACTTATTATTTTTTCTAAATAATTAAAAAGAAAATATTCTCCTCTCATTAAATTTTAAATCAGAAATTAATTTTCTAAAAAAATTTCTATAGAGAATCCATTATATAACTATTTTTATAGTGGGATAAACTATGATTTGTAAGATAGTATTTTAAAGATAATTACTTGCTTAAGTTAAACTTTTTTAATGTGAAAGTGGAAAAGTGGCAAAAATTGGCTTTGTAAGTACACCACAGTTTCTCATGTTAATTCCTAAGACAAAAATATTTTGGCATTTCCAGAATAAAGAAATTTATCTATTAGTACTCTTTTAAGTTAAAAGAGACTTTTGTTTTTGCTCTTAAGTTGGTCCGGTCTTTTATTTGAAGTGTAAATAAATTAGATATTTACTTAAAGAACCCAAACAAATATTGGTTGTGGTATATGACAATTTGGAGGCTAATTTCATTAGGAATATCTCACCTGTAGTATATTATTATATTTTTGTCACTTGTTCATTCATTTATATAGAGAAATTTTCTTCAGACCCCAGAACATAAGGCTAAACTCTGGCTTCAGTCACAGAGGCAGCAATAGTGTAAGCAGTGATAATTATCCTACAAAAAACGGTCATCAAAGGTAAATGAAGACATTTTGCTAATAACTGGATTTACAAATCTAACTTCCTGTCAGTGGAATATTGTGGTGTTTCAATTCAATGTGAAATAGAGATACCTAACTCTAGCCCCACATTTTTAGTTAGATTAAGTCAAGCACAATTAGAATGCCAAGGATATATCACGTGTTCAGGTACATAAATTATGCAGGTTGATTTTAAAAAGCACATTGAAAAATCCTAAGATATGTCATGTTTAGGTTTAGGGGTTGTGCCGGTTTGGCCAAATCAGAGGAGAAATATCCTGTGAGGGAAGGTAGGTTACCACCACCCCTCCCCCAAACCCAGGTTCGGGCAAGAAAAAATTTCCTCAAAGTAAAGTGAAAGAGATAAACACTATTTATTCAACAAACACACAGGAAAGGATAACAAGGCTGAATAACAAAACAACAAAAGAAAAAATCTCTCACTGTGGAGAGAAACCTGGAAAAATTTCAGAGTCCTTCTCTGGGTGGGGCCTCTCTCCTCCTCAGAGCTGGGTCAGTGGGCCCCTTCCAGGAGGCCGTGGAAAAGGAGTTCTCCCCTGGTGTGGTCCGATGTTGTAAAACAGTCCTGAAGAGAAGAAGAAGAGGGAAAAAAACCCCAAAAAAGTCCCAGGAAAAACTCTCTCTGGAGAAAAAGGAGCTGAGAACTGGCTGGAAAGCAAGGCTGCTTGCTTCCCCTGTCCCTGCTGCCGAGCCCAGAGAGAGCTGTGTGTGTCCTTGAGAAATCGTTTTGAAAAGTTCGCTCAGTCTCTTTCCTCTTGCACCCAGTCTTAAAGGCACAGAATTAATCTTCTGGGCATAGAGTGGTGATAGGGGATACACATCATAAAGTCACCCCAAGACAGGGGTTTTTTCTCATTTTACTTTAACAAATATTAATTACTGAGATCAATATTTGCTTTTATTTTCATATTCTACTTTAATAGTTTTCCACTCAAATGAAGCAGAAAGAGATCATTAATTTTTTCCAATAGTAGTATTTTCCAGTATTATAACTTTGAGGCATAGATTCATTTCCAATAACTTTTTAAAGTTACGTAAGAGATTTCTCAAGGTTTTGATAAAGAGGGAAACAAAAAAATTATCTGAAAACAAGCAAACAAACAAAACAACCCAAACCCCAAATTATATATCAGGTGTTTATTGTTATAAACTCTAAAAAAGGCAACGGATTTTGAAATCTCACAGTCTAATGACTTAACAGGGAAAAAGAACCACAGGATTTTGTGACTGGTTGGTTCATAAGGCTTTTATTTTTGAGACTGAAATTTTCTGAAGAGCATTAAACTCCCTACTGCTCATTACTTGGTCTTAAATTTGACATATGTGGTATGTATTACAGCGTGATTTCTCCCTATTTATAATTTGTTCATGTGACTGCCATTGGATTTTTGAACTGAGTCCAGATCCACTGTAAATGAGTCTATTTATAAAAAGATAAGTTTAGCTCTCAAAGTCTGTGCAGCAGGATGTGACTGAAAAATTACTTTAATGGAGTCATTAGCGGTAACATTTCTGATAATCTGTTATGACTTAATATTTTTTTGGCCAATGATATACTAAATAAAGCAACTTAAACTCATTAATAAGAAAATAATCTTTGGATTTCATGTCATTTCTAAGAGTGGAAAAAATACCCCACTGATATCTCATTCAAAAGCTAAATTTTAGCTCCTAAATTTGGCTAGAAGATAGAATAACTTAAATTTTTCCAAGAGAAACAATTTTTCTAAGAGAAACAATTTTTCCAATAGAAAGGCTTTTCAATTTTTTTCTTTTCCCTCCAGTAAAGATGTGTTATAGACAAGGGATTTTTTTTCTGAATTTTTATTTAGTCAATTAATTTTGCATTCAGGTAAAGACAAAACCTACATGATTATCTTTCTGGTTTTAGAGATTTAGTGACTTTAAGAATGATTGCCAGGACATTTACTCTGACATTTGCCCTATCACATAAGAGTCAGACTTCATTTTTAATGAGTGACTGATAGATACACGTGTGATCACTTCTAGGGGTTTTGCTGTTTTTTTCTTATGTACATGAAGAAGAATGAGAAAACCGAGATTCACCTCAAAACAGACATCTGAAAATTTATCTGAAATGTGGGGATGAATTTTGATTACCTTCTGAAGAGCATGGGTTTGGATTATCATCTCATGCTCAAAATACAGTATCTTGCTAATTGGATAAGAAAATTGTTCCTCTGGTTTTCACAATAAAATTGAGAAAGGTTAGATGTACAGATGTCATAGGGAACATACCTTATTATCTCTCCTGACAGATGTAAAACCATTTCAGTGTTGTCTCTAGGAGATAAGCTCTAATTTGAAATTTCCTGATTGCTGTTAAATTCCTCACTGGTTCCAAGAGTCACTTACTGCTACAGGGAATATCAGTATGATCAAATTTTACAACTTTCCTATTACATTATACAATTATTCTATTTTTTTAAAATACAGTGGGCCAGTACTGGGGAGCAGTCTGCTCTTGAGTCCCAAATATATCTTTTTTGAAGAAGAAAGTGTTGGGTTTTAGGGTTGTGAATGCACCCTTAAGGTGCAAGGACTCTAAACTGTCCTTGACCTTTTGGTTCTTTCTCATAGGAGAGAAAGATTCTCTCTGAATTATTAAGCTGCTGATTGTATTTTTACCTTTGCTGAAAAATGCCAAACATGAGAAAGATAACACTCCATTGAGATTTTTTTTGTTTGTCACTTTTATTTTTATGTTTATCACATAAAAATCAACCTCTTAAAATTTTATATGGAAAAAAATTATTTAAGATGTTTCAAACCAAGCTGTCAAAAAGACCAATTCTCTAAAGCCTTAGCTGGCATCCTAGGGATGGTAAGAAGGCAGTAATAGCAAAAATCGCTTTCTGAACCTCTTAATGTTTTACATAACAAAAATGTTACATATTTTCAAATCTTTACGTAACAGAAAAGTTATATATTTTCACACTTAAATATACACATTTGTATGGATAGATAAATCTTGCAATGCCTTTGGAACAGGACCACTAAAGTAGGGCTTACAGTCATATTTTTACACCGTCTAATATTGCATTTCTAAATCTGAACGTGACAATGGCACATAGTGACGTAACTAGATATCATCTGTGAAATTGTTCACTCTGCTATCATGAAAAAAAAGATCATTTCAGAGCACATAGAAAGAACAACTTTTCTGGGGGGAAAAAAGAAAATTTCACCCTTCTTTAAAGATAATTCAAATAACTACCTGAAAACTGAAATGAATGATGCTTTAAAATGATGGTTAAATCGTTCTGAAATTAAAATTATCTAGCAAAATTTAAGGTTGGACAAACATTTAAAGCTTTTCCTCTACCATGCTAGAAGGGCAATATGCTGTATAATTTAAAGAGTAAGTGTAAGACTGGACATGTTTTTTTTTCAGAGAATATTGTTTTCCCACAGAAAACAGAATTTTTTCTGCTATTTGAAAACACAGCAGCACTACCCCTTCCTGAAGTAAAAAACTAATGATGTCTGGGTGCAGACATTACTGCACATTAGCAGGAGGTTGTGACACAGGTGTGGCACAACTACTGTGAGTGAATAAGGAGAAGACACATTTTTAGTTTCAAATCTCTTTCTCAGGATGTTTCTGTAAAAATTAGGACTCAGATCAGGGTATAAAAGCAGATTTAGCTATTTGAGTTTGGAGACAGTAACTGGAAAATTTGCCTAGAATTCAGTAAATCACTCTATCTAGCTCGTGTTTGGTATGCAAAATTTGGGTTGAGAATGATTCTCAATAAAGATTTATTTTGGTTTTTTACATTTCCCTAGAAGAATAGTTCTTATAAGTCTTAGTAATTCCCTTTTAAAAAAACAACAAAAAATCCTGCAAAACAAAACAAAACACGACAACAACAAAAAAAACCCAAACGAAACCAAACAAACAAAATACCCCAATAACAAACAAATCATTTTTATTCAAGTGAACTTGTTTTCCCTGGAGAAATACTGTTTTAAACTTGTATCCAAGGATTGTAGGCTTTCACACAAGACCCTCTGAGAATGATTATTGATTTTGGGAATGGTCATAGAGTTATGAGCATTTCTCATCACTTGAGTTTTTATGCTTATGGCAAAAAATGTCTTGAGATGGATTATCCATGTAGAAGTATATTTCATTTATAACTTAAAAAAATAACTAGTTTCACAGTATTGAGGGATAATCTTAATACTTTTTATGACCTTTGAAAATGTGATGGTTTCCAAGCCTCAGTTGGATACATTCATGAACAATAGCCCAAAGGAGGTCATGCTCCAGATCACTGTATGTCATGGTTGAACAATGACAAAAATACCTGAAACACGTGAGGAAAGTACTGTTGTGCCACTAAAAGCACTTTTCTTAACTGAAGAAATAAAACAGTAATCGTCTAAAAGAACAGGAAGGGATATACTTATGTATGTAAGCACGGAGAAAATGTGTAAAGAACGGTGGAAAAAAAGGTTGATTCATCAACAGTGTGTATGTATGGAACAGTGAAAGGCTACTGAGCTGTAATAAAGCATTTTTATCTTTATTTAACTGTAAGATCTGTTACCACAAACAACTGGGAAAAAGCTTTTTGACAGCAGTGTACAGATAATTGTAAAGGAAATTGTGTTTAACCAATAATCTACACAGATTATCAAAATTGCTAGCATGGATTGTATCTCCTAGATAGAAGATATGCTCTTTTTTTTCTGGATAGGAATACCTTGATTTATTTTAGCATTTTGCTTGAAGTTCTAAAATACTATTAAATTCATATTTCAAAATAAAATAGTGCCACCTTGGACACCAATTTTAATTTCAAAAGTATTAAAATGCACAGCATGACAAGCAGTTTTGAAATTCCGAGTCCTTTCACTGTAGAAAATTCATAGCTACTTTTTTTTTTCTACCTTAGATTTTAATTCTGGTGCAGCAAAAAAAATCTTCAAAAAAAAAATGGTTTCAGATACTTCTTTCTGGCTAATTCTAACCAACAGAAAACAACTCATCACAGATGTGGTGCCTGTGTTTCAGTGCTGCTGGTTGTCTCAGTGAGCATCAGTTCTTGCTCCCTCGTGCAGAAGCCAAGGATTGTGCCCTGATGCCTCCCTACCGCTGGTACTGCAGTTACAAGTGGATGGCAAATTCACCTCTTTATAGAATCACGGAATCCCAGAATGGTTGGGGTTGAAAGGGCCCCCAAAGCCCATCCAGTCCACCCCTGCCATGGCAGGGACACCTTCCACTGTCCCAGGCTGCTCCCAGCCCCCTCCAGCCTGGCTGTGGACACTTCCAGGGATCCAGGGGCAGCCACAGCTGCTCTGGGCACCCTGTGCCAGGGCCTCCCCACCCTCCCAGGGAACAATTCCTTCCCAAAATCCCATCCATCCCTGCCCTCTGGCAGTGGGAAGCCATTCCCTGTGTCCTGTCCCTCCAGCCCTTGTCAGTTGTCTCTCTCCATCTTTCCTGCAGCTCCTTCAGGCCCTGCACGGCCACAGTGAGGTCACCCCAAAGCTTCTCCTCTCCAGGCTGAACAATCCCAGCTCTCCCAGCCTTTCCTCCCAGCAGAGCTGCTCCATCCCTCTGAGCATCCTGGTGCCTCCTCTGGCCTGGCTCCAGCAGCTCCAGGTCCTGCCTGTGCTGGGCCCAGGGCTGGAGACATTAATCCTTTTTCCCAGAGTGTGTTAAGCAGGGGCATTGCCACTTCTGCAGCCTTGGGTAAGTGTCACAGCAGGTATTTGCCACACTTTCTTCTAAATGACTAGATTTGTATGAAAAAAAATCCTTAATCCATTAACACCAGAGAAGGGGGTAAAAAAGAAGTCAAAGAGGGCCAGGCCACTCAATCATCTAAACATATGCACAGTAAGACTTTTGTTTGCTGAAGGGAACGATTCAGCCTGGTTTCCAAGCCACAGAAAGCTGCCTGACAACTTTAATTGTGCTGCCTGAGGTGAGAGCAATAAAGAATAAGTGCTGAAGCCAAAGTTTTCAGCATTATTTCTTGAGTAAAAGTTTATAATACCATTTTTTTTTTTTTTTAAATTTTAAATTTCTTGTCTTCAGAAAGCAAAAAATGCCTCAGTTTAAACAGAGAATATTATCTGGAGACTGCAGTGTTTTCCTGCTGTTAAAATACTGAGCTGCTTTTCAAATTCGTCATAGAAGCTTTCTGCAGTTACAATTGTGAACTAATAAACATATGTTTTCTGTGCTGAATCCCTTTAAGTAAATTGTTTTGAACATCAAACCATGCTATTTTACATTTGCATGCCCACATTTTTCACCCACACCACCAAATTAAAATCTGAATTCAAACCCTGAGACTTAATAAAACAAACCTGAATAAGAAATTAATTTCAAGATAATATGTTAATTAACTAAGAATAGTAAATGTAATAAAGCAACCATTTCTTCAAGGTTAATTAGACCAAGTTAATTGATTGTAAGGCCATTTGCTCTTACTGCAAGGTAATCTGCTATGATTCACTTTAAAAATCCAACAACAGGTTGACTTTCAGTAGTAGAAAATGTCCTTTCAGTCTTTGGATTCTGCTTTACCTATTTGTAAGCAACAACTTTTCTAATTTTGCTTAATGCCTCACCTTCAATCCCAACATTGAAGATTCTGTGATATGATTAATTTCAAACTTCGGACAGTTCACTTCTTTCTCTCATTCTGTCTCTAAGGATCTTATTACCCGTTTCTCTAAAAAAGAAAAATTGACAAAATGTATTTTAAGTCTTTTCCCATCAATATCCTCAGCCACCTCCTCATGGCTTGCTTTTCTTGAGGTGTTATTGCACTTCTCTTATCTTTCAACACCAATGCAGTATTTGTCATTTATGCCTTTTCAGGTTTTTTCCACTTACGATAATGCCTTTTTGAATCATTTTATCAGTGATTTGGTTGAATACCATAAAGTTACATCCTTTCTGCTTCTAGGTACAGAGGAAAAATGTCAACCTCTTGACACTTTCTATGCATCAAAAAACGTAAAAATTCTGATCCACAAGCAGAACAGAAATAAAATATCTTTATAGTCTTTGTGTCCAAGACAAGTCTGCTTTGATATAACACAGCTTCTCTGGAGTTCCCATTATTTGTTACTGCTGGGTAATTAACTAGATCATTTAATGGGTGATGGTTTTAAACAGAAAAAGGGTTAAGTTAAGGGTTAAAGGATTAAGTTAGATATTGGTATGGAATTCTTTACAAGCTGGACAGGGCTTGGAGCAGCCTGGTCTAGTGAGAGATGTCCCAATCAGTGGCAGGGGATGGAACGAGATGAGTTTTGAGATCCTTTCTAACCCAAACCACGCTGTGATTCTGTGACTTTGCAGTTTAAAAGCACAAGTGCACATTAATTTACTTCTTTCACTGACTGCCCTGCAGCAGAATGCCTTTTTCATTTTCTGAAGCACAACAAAGTCTTGGAGTTACAAGAGCATCCACAAAAGTTAGATGGATCCTGGAGTAGTCCTCTTGTGTATTTTACTACTGAGGAACATCCTGGACATCCATCAGTATTTACTGAAGCAGATTTCTGATACTCTTATTCATAATTACTTCAGGAATAGATTTTTTCCAGTTCTCTTGATATTAATGGTGCTCTAGAGTTTGTCTGCTCTCTCTCTGTTCACCGCGTCTCCTCATGTTTAAGGGAGAAACTCTCTCTGTTTTGACTGCTCTTCCTCAGCTTTTTCCAGAATCACAGGGTTTGGAAGGGACCTCTGGAGCTCACCTAGTCCAACCCCTGCCCAGGCAGGGTCCCCTGGAGCAGTGGCACAGGAACGTGTCCAGCTGGGGTCGGGATGTCTCCAGAGTGGGACTCTCCAGCCCTCCCTGGGCAGCTGTGCCAGGGCTCTGCCCCTCCATGCACAGAAGTTCTTCCTCCTGCTGGGGTGGAGCTGGTTGTGGTTTATTTTATGGCCACTGCTCCCCGTCCTGTCACTGGCACCACTGAACAGAGCCTGGCCCCATCCTCTGGCACCCCTCGGAGGGGTTTGTATGGATTGATGGGATCCCCTCTCAGCCTTCCCTTCCCCAGCCTGACCAGACCCAGCTCCCGCAGTCTCTGCCCATCACAGAGATGCTCCAGACCCCAAACCATCTCTGTGGCCTCCCCTGGATACTCTCCAGTATCTTCTGGTCTTTTTTTTGAACCGTGGAGGCCAGAATTGAACTCAAATACAACAGGATCATTAGCAAGATATACACTTAGTTTATCTTAAATTTCAGTTTGATTTTCTGCCTCCAAATCCTTCTAAATCCCTAGGAAACCTCTTTGCTGCCTGTTTTCACCAATAACCATGTATTGAATTTTCCAACCTCATAAAAAATAGATCTTCTGGTATAAGTAAAGAGCTTTCTACAATTATGCTACCATTCTCTGAAATTATCCTTCCATCATATTTTAATCTCAAAAATCCATACTCATCAAACACTAGAAGATCCAGGGAGGAGAAAACATAATTAGTTCAAAGACAAGAATCAAGCTGCTTTGACACATTTTTGTGCTTTTAATTTCAAAGAAGTATTTCCATATGATTACTTAGTCTGTAATGTTTTACTTTTTGCTGCCTTTACCTCATCACTCTTAAATTCTTTGTGTGGTGTCCAAAATCCTGGCTAGTCATTTCGTAGGAATATCTCTTCATTACATGAGGACTTGCCCTTGAGAAAATCCATGGAAATAAATGGATTTTCAATGGCAAGGGTTCAATCAATTCCCATGCAGCTGGCATAGCCTTTTTCCACAGGTAGGTCTGTGTGTGTGTGTAGATATGGATGTGTAACCTTGTCCATAAACACTACACTTATCACTAATTTTTTCCCAAAAATATTAAAAGCATTTCTCTGAATACTCCAGAATAGAAACTTTAAAGTTTCAGTTTAAACATTTAGTAATTTACGAAGTTATAAACTCCGTATGAAATTCTGCTGTAGCTCCACTTACTTGTTAAATGCAGCAAGCATTCCACAAATCACAGATTATTTATGCCTATTATTTATGCCTTTTTTGGGGGGTGAGGTCCATTGCATTTTTTCCCACCTGTGCTCTACAGGTGATCCTGGTTTTGGCTCTCTCAGACAAGCAGGTGACAGATCACAAAGTGACACAATTCAGAGCTGTAGTCACTAGCGTATTCCTGAAGGACTAACAGAGGTTTACACTTTGTTTAATGGATTCCAGTCAGGTTTTATTAAAATTTACCCAACCTCCCCTGTCTAAGGAAGACTGGGAGCTACCCTAAGGTGGATTTGTAGCCTGCAAACTTTAGGTTTTCCTGCTCTAGAAGGAAAGAAAATCCACTCTTAAGGTTGCAGTAAAGACCACTTTATCTTGACAAAGCTGTTTGTCTTCTCGACCATGAATCCCAACCACAAAATTACACACCTATATGATAAAAGGAGCATTTCTTTGAACATTTTAAGACCCGACATGGCATCTTCTCAATGGTCAAAGCAGAAATGCTTGTGCTGCTCTCATTGTGCCTCTTTCACAGGCTCATACCTCACAGATGTAAGGATATATATAAGGAACAAACCACAGAAACAGTGCAAACCAGGGGCACCCTGTAGCAGCCTAACTCTGATCCCACCTAAAATCCAGCCTCATAAACACAGAAATAATGTACTTTTCAGGCTGTTGTGAAGGGAGGTTCCTCTTGGTCTTGTACTTAATGTGATAACTAAGTGAGAACTAAAACTAGTTAAATTTGAGACCAAAATTTTTCTTGTGTAGATTAATAAATACAAAAAAAAAGACAAATCTTAAGCAAAAACACTTGCTTGATGAGACAGTCTGAAGTGAGGGGACTTAAAAATTAACTTTTCTTCTGCGTCCTGGTCTCGTCCTCTTTTGCCTCTGTATTTTGGCTCACTGACCCTCAGTAGTTTCTTCAACAGCAATAATTTGTCACCACAGCTCATTCAGCTATTCCTTAATCTTGATTGTGGAGCTGTGTCTTGCTGCCAGCATTGTCTGCTTTTAGTGTTATGCCTGTGAACATTAAACCCAAAGAAAACAAAGATCTGCTCTAAGGGCCATAATGGGTGTTCCTCTGTAAGCAAGAGAGATGCAACTTGTTTTTTAGCAAATAAACAAGACTGGGTGTTTATTTGATATACCTTGATGTGATGGGTTTGAAGTCACTTGATGCAATTGGAAAACAATCTCTGTCTTAGGACAGATTGTACTTATCAAAACCATTGTCTCTGCTTTACACATATATCAAAAGGTATGTTTATACTGTTTTTCCTTTGCTTTCCATTGTGAAATTTGTTTTACTCTCAGTCAGAAGATTCAGCGGCTCTGCTGAAGTGTAAAGGTCATATGTTTTATAATTTTAGGACTTCAGAAGCTCCCCAGGTGTTAATTTATCTCTGACTTCCAAGCCTCTGAGTGTTTTTGTATTGCTTATGAAATAACAGAGATACTGCTTTACCCTGATGAATTTTTTTCCTGCAGCCTCTATCATGTTTCTCGTTTGTTTCATATTCACATAAGCAGGACCCTTATGAATCAACCTTAAATGATTTTCAAGAAGATTTATACTGCTCATTTGTATTTCCATATCACTGCTGAGACGAGGTAATTTGCCAGAGGTAAACAAAAAGGGTGTGTAATAGATTGTTCCTAATTATTACAGACAAACAAAATGCGTAAAACGAACACAGAATAAATGAAAATTACGAACAAGAGCTGGTAGAATTCATTGAAACCTACTGATTTCTTTTGTCTCAACAATAATACTAATCTTCCATTATGAAAAGTGTAGGTGTGGGTAGATGTATACGCAATAATTTTCCCATTATCTTTTTCATTATTTCAGCAGAAAGTTGTCCCATTGCAATGTGATGAACATTTTTATCTCTGTATCCTCCTCATCTTTTAAAGATAAACTATAGGCTAAAAAGAAAACAATTTAGAATCTTTGTAATATTCTATGGCTTCATGAACTTTTTAGGATTACTCTCAAATCAAAGACTACTGAAATATTAGATAACCCAAGCTCAGGTCCAGTTTTCTGATTGTGTATGACATGCTCTGGAACACTTAATCTGGTTTACATAATTGTAGAGGTACAAAAGGCATTATTTTAATGTATTTTTAGCTGATTCTGGGAGGAAGAGAGGGGTGGAGGGAAGGCATTTTAAGGTTTGTGTTGTTACTTCTCATTGCCCTACTTAGATCTAATTGATAATGAAATAATTTCCCTCCGTGGATTTCTTTCTTTTTTTTTTTGCCTGTGATGATAACTGCACAGGGAGTGACCTCTCCCTGCTGTCACCTGAAACCTCAAGCCTTTTGTTGTATTTGCTCCTGAAAAATTGAAGAGGGGAGAGACACAGCCAGGGTTAACCCACCACAGTATGGGATACTCTTGGAACAAACTTAGTGAGATGTTTATTCCTAATTATGAAGTTCACATGTTAGTAAAATAAATACATGCTGTTTATGTCTAGCCCCAAAACAAATCTTTTTAGTAAGTTACATACGTGAAATAGAACAGTAAACTGGAAGAGTAGAGAAGTTGCATATTTCTATGTTACTTTAAAATAAAGCTTGAATTTTTTGTGTTGACATGACATTTTGAGATATGCTATCTAAGGAATTATTTGATATATTTTCTCCTTTCAGATGAAGAATTCTAGTAAATCCCTGAAATACTAGGTGTTATTTGCCTAGGGAACAGTTGGTGTGCAACTCTGAAAATTAAAAGTTCATTGTTTATGACTTGAAGTTTTACCTTGCTTGCTTTGAAAGTTTCTATTTTATTAGACCAGAAGTGGAGGATTCCAACAGATAGTTACACCTTTCATGCCCTAAAATGTGTCTGTCCCAAAATTCAGTATGTAGAATATTAAAAATACAATCCAAGTGAACCCAAATTATATAATTATTACAGGAAACTCCCACTGATAATACAGCTAAACTTCTTGTAAGGATATTTCTCAGTTTCTACCTCAGTTTTCTTTGTGTGGTGCTTATTTTTATGTCATTCCTTGGGGTACAGGGGTCAGGAGTTTTGGTCTTCCTCAAGAAGAGTGAGGGTGGAGAAGTCAGGATGAGTTACTGTGGTCTTTTAACAGCAAGAGCATGCACAGCGACAAAGTTAATTCAAGTTAAGTGTCAAAAAATTTCCTTGTAATTGAGTGAAATTACAGGATAAAGCAGCTCAGGCCAAGGCAGGTCTTGAGACCCTGAATTACGTTTTCTGCAATGGTGTAAAATCTTAATGCAGTCTAAATAACTTATTTTGCTTATTTGACTGATAAGCTCTCATGCTTCCATCGATTAAATTATGAAAGTGTATTCATTCTTTAAAAGATATGAGTTCATCAGGTGCCTTGCAGTTTAAAACCTGTGTCCCATTTTATTTCCTCAACCCAAATAAGTAAGGCCTGGGTATCTCTTGAGTGTTCCAGTTTTCAGTGTTTTGCACAATTATTGTTTGGCACAATTATTAACTTACCTGCATTTCTACGTTATAAAACGACACTGCAGTGTATTTCACTCAGACTGACACAGCAGACTCCTTAAAAAGGATTCCCATCTGCCTCTTATTACACTGCTCATGAGCAAAAATAATCAGGCAGGACTATTGCAAAAGTTGCTGAAATTCATAAAATTTTTTATCATGATGTTTCTCAAACACTTATAATACTATTACTGACTAGTTATAAACACAAGCCAAAAACTTGGAGGAAGAATAAAATTCAGAAGTGATGTACACTTGAAGCAGTGTTACGCAACTTGGGCTGCAGAAGTGCAGTTTTCCTAGTAACCACTTGCAATGTTTAACTAAAATTTATCTGGATGCAGTGGTATACATCTTGGCAGGAGGCATCTCACTGCTGTTAAACCTCGGAGTGACACATTTAATAACATCCTTCCATAAATTGGGAACAAAGCTGCTCTGGAGATGGGTCCAAAGTAGCCCTGCCAGGCTGTAATGCTGCAGGATTAAGGAGGCTGATACTTGGCACAAAGCAAACTGAATAAAAGAAATGTTAAGCTGGGGAAAGTTTATTATATTGATGCATTTTTAAAGAAGCATAAAGGTAAATTTTAATTTCTTCTTTATTGATCTTTTTCAGAAACTTACAGAATGCACTGCTTTTCCTGGTGTATATTTACCTCACTAGCCACAAGTTTCTGAGGCAGTACGCTGATTTTCTGTGGAGGTCTCTGGTAACTTGTCACTTGTCCTACACTTAAGAAGGCAAAAATGGAAGGAAGAATTCTGACCATCTGTAAAGGCAGCTGGGATTCATCAAACTCAGATCAGTATGTAAGTTCAGGCTTGAATACAGCACTAAAAATCATTTTAAAAATCCCCAACCAAAACCCCACAGATTTCCGTCGTGCATTTTCTCTTTCCTGAAACATCAGCCTTCACCCACTTGCAAAGGGAATATGCAACCCCTGCATGTTTTGTGGTTGAAAGAAGGAGTGCAGATTTGAAACAAGGGCAGAAGGTGTTGCAGGAGGTAATATATGTACCCACTGTATAGGGAGAGCCATTTTCACGGTGAGACATAAAACCTGCAGAACACTGCCAATTAGTTTTGGCTTTGCACTTTATGGGAACAGATTTAAGTAGCTCATCTCTCTCCTTAAAGCCTCACTTAATTTGCTGCTGGAACTTTGCCACTAAGTTCCTTCCCCCTGCTTTGGTCTTGCTTTTCCCTACTGCCCTTGTATGATGGGATGGGTGGGAGGTTCCTTTTCCAGCCTTCACAGAAGCAAAGTCTGTCAAGTGTGTTATGTCCCACCCCAGGCACCAAAAGGTTTTTGAAGGGTGTCCTAAATGCAGGATCTGAAGATGATAATCCCTTCTGAGCTGATACTTCTCTGAGCCATACATAACACAACTAGAGAGGGTGCTTTACCATCCTATTTTGCTGTTGAATCTGAAATTTATTTTCCCAAAGATGTCATCAGTATGATACGGGGACAGATCCCCAGCGACACGGGTCTTTAATCTATATTTTCTAAACCTCATTAATAATGCAAAGAGAATTGAATTCTGGGTTCTGAAAACATAATGGCCATAGAAGATGCTTCAAAACATTAACTTTTCCCTTTAACTGAATACTTGTACATAAAAACAGATATGAGGTTTCTCGCTCAGCATTGGCTGTTAAACAAGGGTAAACCCTATAAATACTTGAAACCCTATAAATATTTGAATGTTCTTAAGACATTTCATTTAAGGAAGAAAATTAAACAATGGTTCCAGACACTGTGTTCAGCGATTTGCTTCCACACACCACAAAATTAAAAGTATTGATTCTACAAGTTGTTGTACCATGACAAAAGTCAGTCTAGTCCAGCCCATCCCATCTTTTTGTAACTGTTAAGTTCCGTCAGAAACTGTTTTTAAAAATAGACTTTACTGAGTTATGATACTCAATAGAAGGATGTCTTTAGTGTTTGTGGAGGTAGGGTCAGTTTGCACTTCGGATTTCCAACACTCTTTTTAATGGATTTTTTTTTTTTTTTCTCTTTGCTGAGAAGGGGAATTTAATCCCAGTGCCTGTTGCCTCGGAATTATGTTTTGACTGTAACAATTGTCAGGATAGTTCATTAATTGTGCTTAGAGTTGATTCTGAGGCGAGAGAAAAGTGAAAATATTCATTTATGTAGATGTATGCTCCCCAGCGGGTACTAATGGAACTTTGGACAAATGTGTCACTAATCCTGCAACCTGGCACTTTTGCCTGCAGCCCCGACTCTGAAGTGGTGGCAGGAAAGGCTGCTCCTCCTGATGGTGTTTGTGGTTGCATCAGTGCAGACAGGGCCTGGTTTCTGCTGCTTTTTGATTTGCAGGCGCTCTGCTCCCTTTGCCAAGGGGGCTTGGAACAGATGAAGCGTGTTGAGAGAGTTAGAGGCTGAACTTAAAATTTGTTATTTCTAAATTTACAGCTTGTTATCTATGCATCATTCCTAAATAGAATCAAGCTTTTTAACTGTTCTGCATTATTTTTCATGAGGCTTTTTTTGGTGTGTGTTGTTGGGGTTTGTTAATTTGTTTGTTTTCTTGTTTTGCTTTTGCTTTGCTTTGCCCTGTTTCCCAGAAAGTCTTCTAGAAACCAAATTCATTGCTGCGTTGCAGTCTTCTGACTAAAGGTGTCTGGACTCATGGGTATGTGGGGTAAAGGTGTTCTGTTCCTATTTGGTTTAAGTGTGGTTTTTATTTCAGTGCTGTTTTCAACTCTATTCTATGGTATTTTAGGAAATCAGGTCCCCCCAAACACAATTATTGTTTCTGAAATTAAGCTACACACAGAAAATCTGAGTCTCAAAGGTTAAATATGAGTCTGAGGAATATTAGAACATTGGCTCTAATATGCTGTGAAAGATGTGGTTCATGATTTTTAGGTTATTTTTGTGCTTGTCCTATTTATTTTAAGTTTCCTTTAGTCAAAGGTAATGAAGCAATTTTCTGGAAAAAAAAAAGAGCCAACGTGATTAAAAAGTGACAAATGTGGCTGGATATAGTGCTATGAGTATTATGTTCCCACTGACTGATGGGAGATCAATATTTTCAGATTTTTCTGCAGGGAATACCTATAAAACCCAGCAGATTAAAAAGTTTTACTAATCCTTCTTTTCAGTAGTATTTTTATAACTGCTACATTTAAAACCCAGTATTTTTCCTTTCTGCCACTTTTGGATTTTGCATTAATTTGGAATGTTACTTAAATGTGAGATTTATTTCATTTGCTTGAATTCTGACATTTATAAGATGCATGTAAATATTGCATGGTTGTGCTGGTAGTACCTGTTGCTGTGAAGATTTTAACACCATTTTATCTCATTTTTATGCTGATTGTGTCAGCCCTGCCACCCAGTTTCAGTGACTGACACCTAAAACTAGAATTCCTCTAGTTCTCTAACTTTCAAATTTTTTTTTGCATTTCACACTCCTTCTTCAAAGGTTAGTTTCCTTATTAATGAATAAAGGAAAAAGAGGTTAAATCCAATAGGAGTCTTAAGTTCATAGTGTAAGACATAGATAAATTTTAAATATTTTACTTTAAAAATCAAAATCACCTTCTCTTATTCTGCCAGACCCTTCTCAGTTTCCCAACTAGATCATGAGCAAAAAGTTGTTTCTGAGCTCGGATCCACAAGTCCTGACTGGGCTCCACAACTTTTGGAGTGCAAAGTAGGGAAGGAAAAAGGAGGTTTAATCCTGCCTCTCCTATCCCGAGGCAAAAACCAAACTGATGAAACAAATCTCTCATCAGATAAAACTGGACCAATGTGTATAAAGATGTAATTTTATTTTTATTTCGTATACTGTGAACATTTTATGTGGCTACAGCCAAGCATTTAAGGCCTGGCAGGTAAGAAAAAAGCTCAGAAGGCTCTTTTATTCCTGTGACTGTGTGTGCTTTCTCAGGTGGCTTGTGGATAAAAGAGAAAACTGATAACGTGGGGAGCAGGGAGCCTGACCCAAGCCCAGATCTTCAGACCTGAATATTTTTAACCAATTACTTATTTTCCTCTAGGCTGCACGGCATTGCAGGTCCGTGAGAAACTTACTGACAGCAGCTCAGTGAGAATCCTCTGCAAGAGCAGCAGGAGGCTCAGGATGCCCATGAGTTAACACATGATCCCTGCTGGGTCCCAGCCAGACAGCTCTGACAAAAAAGACTTTTTTTTAAAAAAAAAAGGCAGCAACAAAATCACCAAATTTTTCCTATTTATAGAATCACCTGAATGCTTCTGTGTGGGATCAAGCACCTCAGTGCCTAAGCTGGGAGCTCCACTTGCTCCTGGACTGGTAGAGCTGAAGTTTACAGAAAACTGAGAGCTTCTTTTTTGAGACTGGGTCAATTAAGTGCTTGCACTGGACCTTAGCCTAGAACACGAAAAGCAAGATTTGTGGAAGAATGTACCTTCTCCTTAAATTCTGTTATAAGTGCTGTTTCAGTGCTATTTTTCCATGCAGCCTGGACTGGTTTTATGCATGTATTAATTTTTTTGAAATATATTTATATCTACATATCTACATCATATATAAAAATAAATTGTAAATTTAATATATTTATATTTTCTTACATATACATTATATTTTTTTGTTATCGTTTGGATGGGGTTGGACTCTGCTAGATTATGGAATACAAGTATTTTTCTCTCCTCTTCAGTAGTAGTTAAAGTCATTCAACACCTATATTATTAATAAATATTTTTGGAGTTCCACATCAGTTTTCCAGAAGGTTTATCTTTCCTATGGAAGCCTTTCAAAACTAAGTTGGACTTTAGATAAAGACAGGTGCCTGCACCTATTAAAATTCAGCTATCTGAACCTTTTCTCAATCTGAATACTGAAAGCCTGTGAAACCTGGACTTTTCCAGTCTTCTACAAAGCTGGTTGCAGGACAGATGAAAAATTAAAAACGAGCCTTAAAAATCTCCGTGGATCCCAGTTGGGTTGACCATAATGCAGCATTCACAACCCTGTCTTAATCTTCCTACAGACACTTGTTACCATCAGTGTAGGTGATGCATCCCACATCATTAATCCCATCCTGAAACCTCATCAAAGTCCATTTGAGGTAGTTTCATACTGGCTCCAGCAATTCCAAAAGTGACAAATCATTAAATGTTTTACTATTTCCAGGCGTATTGTGATTAAGATTTCTGTAGTGATAAAATTCCTTGCAAGGGTTGGAAATTAAAGCCCTCCTCTCACAAGAGCAAAGCATTGAAATTAGAGAGCTGCAGTTCAAGGTTGCAAGAATTAAGTTAAACATGGAAAGTTAAAAATGGAGAACAGCACTATCTGAATTGAATATATATTACAAGGAAAAAAAAGATCCAAATTTCATTGCAACTTAAAATGTACTGTACAGACAGGATTTTGAGGGCTTTGGTCTCAAAGTTTTGGGGGTTGTTAATGGAAGAGTTTTATGGCAGCAAGGATACTGTGTCAAAGACAGAGTGGTACTTCTGCCTTTTGAAAAGAAAATGTAAAATATTACTACACCTGTAGCGGAGAACAATTTTAGTGTGTTAGATTTAATGGTGCCAGCTTTACTGCTCTGGACTATTAAGAGAAACTGTAGCCTGATGACTTATCATTCAACTTTTATTAGCTAATGGCTGATACTTCCAAACTGTATCCATGTGAAAAAGGGAATAACTCACTGTTTTTAAAAGAGTTCATGAGCTTCTGAAATCACTTCAGTGAAATGTTCTCCATAGCTGATCAAATTAGTTACCAAGGCCAGAGTTTATTACAATTAATTATATCACCAGCACTCATGAAGGACACCTGTGGGTAATTCCATCATGGTTTCAAGCAGCAGCAGCAGATCAATATTCTGTTTATATGTCTGATTTTCTGCTGCTGGGTATGCATGATTAATTAACCTTTGTATCACATAATTTAATTTAATGGATCTAAAGCAGGACAACTTTGGGTCGTGGGGAATAGACAGCAGTTTCACAGTTCAGAGATTGTCATTAATGGAATTCAATTAATATATTAAAATTGGTAGGTAATAGCAAGGAGTCTGACCTGGGTGAAGAACCTGCCCACTCTTAACACTTGAGAGATGAGTCTTCTAAAAATGCTGATCAATAACCTCAAAAACACCCCAAAACTCTCTGTGTGCACTACAGAGGCTCTGCCACACCAGACACGCCTGAGAGATCTTGCCCCTCACCTTCAAAGGTGGAAACATTGCTGCATCTACAGGTAATAACCACACCAGGTTTTATTTAAATTAACGTATTTGCAGTAAAACAACCCTGCCAAGTGAGCAAATGCTAGTAAGTGTTGTGGTGGATTTTTTTTTATTTTCAAGCATGAGTGTTAGAGAAACTAATTTGCTTCCACAGCAGAGGTGTTGAGGCAGTTTGGGGCAGTGGCTGACAGTGAGTGCAGTGCTGTGAGTGTTCAGCTGCACAACACTTTCTGTGGGGTTAATTAACGCCTGGGGCTGCAGCAACACCGCTGAAGTTTCACCTGAATGTGCTTCAAGGAAATTCTGCCAGCCAGCAGTGATAAACTGAGCTGGCTCAACTGATTAAAACTCTCTAAAAAAAATAGAGAGGAGGTAGGGGACCCCTGTTTCACCAGGGGAGGATCTGGCTGGACGAAAATAATAGTTTCATATCTGTGTATTGCATTTTACAAAGACAAAAACTTGCACAAGGATGAAGGTATAAAATATAAACATTTTTCTCCTTAGAAAGAAGAATTCCCTGCTGCTGTTGTACTTTGAAACTTTCTCCGGCTCAGCTATGCTGGATATTTAGATATACTGTGTTATCTCTTTACAAATCTTTCAAAGAGTGATTTTTCCAAAGCTTAAATGTGGAAATAACTCAGTTTTAACTTCTTCAACAGCTGCTGATGAATCAGAAATTTGATATCACTGGTATTGCTTGCTCTTCTGCACAAAGTAGACATCAGAAAACAAGGTGAAAATTATTTCCTTTTAATTTTAAGTTTTTGAGTTGAAGCATACACAACAAATGACATTTTGTTCAGCCACTTAATGCAAAGAAGAAGCTCTTGGTGTGCTCAAACCTGCAGAAAATATCTAAGTATACTCAAATTTGTTCTAATGTAGTCTATTAGTATACTCAGGTTTAAGCATATTCAAATCTGACAATAGTACTACTGGGGATTACACAGATAAGAACATGTTAAAATTTATTTTTCAGTTTGAAATTAGTTGAGTTCCCTTCTTCCCCCCATGCCTTTAACATTCTCTATTTTTAGGGTTAAAAAATAAATAATTCTTAAAGTTGTAGAGTAACACTTATGACGTGGAACTCTTTAGACAGCAATTGTGAACAGTTATCTTATTCTGCTTGTTGCATATGAAAATTTTAGTGGCTGAACAGGTAAAAAAGCCTTAAACCAAATGAAAATCTTTCTATAATCTGGTAGTATTTCTGATTTTTATTTTAATTTTTTTTTTTTAATCCTGAGCTTTTGTATATTTTTTTCAAAATTTTTCCACTGTGAACCAATTCTTAGCACATTAACATTCAGGGAAGCTGTGTGAAGCTTCCCTCTGTCTCTCTCCATGGGAGAAATCTCCTGTCTGTACTCAAAATGGGCAGAAACACCATTCAGAGTATTAAAACAGCACTGAAGCCATCTGAGAATTAGTGCTGGTGTCAGTGAACTCTTTCCCTACCATCAAAAGTGAATCCAGTGCTGGATTGTGTAGCCCAGAGCGGCACCCAAAAATGGCTGTGGACCAAGGATGGATTTTTCTCTCTCAAACATCACTTGTAAAACCACAACATTGCCATGGGCTTGTCCTAATAGTTTTTTAAAAATAAAAAGTTCCCCAAAATTGCTCTGTCTACAAGCAGCAGTGTCTTGCCTTGCCTAATGGGTTATGAACACTTCAAATTGTTAAAAATATATCAGAAATTGTGCTGAGGACACATAGTATTTTACAGAGCACAGTTTGACAAACTTCAAGAATGAGAAAATCCTTTTCTTACTGTCATAATGATGGTGGCCGTCTTGAGCTGTTTTTTTTTTTTTTTTTAAAGCATTAATTGCCATTTTATGACCTTCCAAAGATGGTAAATATTCTGTGTTTTGCTTTGCTTTATAATTTTAAAGTGAAATTTAATTTAAATATTATGATTTCCTAAGAAAAAAAAATATTTAAAGGACTACAATATTATATAATAATATATATTTAATACTAATATTTAAATACTAATATTTAAACCACGGCTCCCTGAATTTCCAAATAGAAATAAAATAAATAACATTATTCAATGTCAATTAGAGGAGCATAATCCTAATAGATGGATGAGTTTGTAATTTCATCTGTACTGGAAAATAACTCACATTTCTCTACATTGGCAAAACTCAAATTATAAAAATATTTAAAATGTGTCTATTTGACAGCTTAATAGAGTATCTCCAAAAGATGCTTGTGTTGTGGGACTCGCTGTCAAGCTAAAAAAATTTGTGGCTGTTGACAGAAAATTGAAAAACCAAAAGGAAAAGCTGGTTAGATTACTGAAAACTACAAAAGCTCACTTTGGTCAGCATAAAGATCTCTTGAGCACTCTGATTCAATGTTGTAAGGGCTGTTACAAACCCACCAAATTAAAATGTTTAAAAATGGTAAGTCCTCTGATTCAGCCCATGTAATCATCATAACTTTTAAAACAAGGAAGAAAAGGAGATGGGAAGGAACAGCAAAACTGCTGCTTCAAAGTTCTGTTCTGACTTAATAAAAGTGCTGTAAGGACAAGCTCAATTCCAAGTTTTCCGAGAGGATTTTACGTGATGAAATCCCACACTCCAAGAAATTCTGGAGACCGTGGTGGAGCAGATGGCAGGGCTCTGCCCACTGCCCACTGGAATCCTGTGCCTTTTGGGGGGGTTTGACTGCTGGAAGTTGCTGCTGAAGAACGTCTGTGACAACAAACAGCCCTTTCTGGGCTCATCTGAGAGAATATCAGTGAAAAGAAACCACTTCCTTCAACTTCCTTTTAAAAGGACTTTGCAGTGCTGCTGCTAAGGGGTGCCTTCGCAGACAAATATGGCTCTGATTAATAAACGAAACCCACTGCCAGCACCAGGGGAAAACTCCCTGTCCATTCTGCTTGACCCAAAGCCTCACATTTAAGCTCTGCTGTCAATGGAAGGGGCCATGAAAGAGGGTGGAAAAGGAAATAAATCAGCAGCTCCTGTCGTCTTATGGACGTGCTGCATGGGGTGATGATGACAGCAGCCTGTTGTCAAATCTTGGGCTGTCCTGTCATCCACAGAAGCTACTGTTTGCCTCAATTTAGTGAAAATTATTTAAAAAAAAAAAAAGTGGGGAAGAAATATGACTGTGTGTTTACAGCCAGCAGTAGCAGGCGAGAGATCTGTGGTCTTCTGGTGTCACTTCTACAAATTTTTTGGTCCTCCGTGGCATTTTAAGGAAGACAGGGCATGAAGACTAAAAGAATTAAATATTTCTTGTCTCAGGTTTGCCACAAAGTGAGTTTAATCTGGGGACTGCAGTGGTATACTTATACATATATTAAAATATATGGATTTAATAAAACTACTAAGGAGGCATCTTCCATTTTCTCCCTGTGCTTTCTCTACAGTTTAGTAAAATCATTTAAGACAAATGCTTATGTCATAATACTAAAGGCAGAGTGAGTTCAAATGCTGTTCCTCTGAAATTGCAGTGCTCAAGCTTAAATTGCTGCTGATGACACGAACCTCTCCTGTAACTGAGACTCAACACTGTGACTCAATGAAGCAAATATTCTCACTAATTTACAGGTGGAAATTACGAAATTGAGGCATATGAGAGAGTTTAATTTAATCAGGTGACTGTGATATTAAACTAATTTCGGATTTATCTGCCGAATTCTGCCAGAGGTCTGTGACTAGGTTTAAATAAATCATATCAATTACTTTAGCTATTACTAGCTGTACAACTAATTAGAGGAAAATATAGTACATTGCATGTAAAATAGTTCAGCACCATTGCAGAATGGCTTTAAAATCATTTAGTTTTGTCCTGATCTTAGGTCTATGGAACAGTATAATTACACACCTCTATTTAACCCTGAAGTAAGATGAGGGATCCACCACCCTCACAACAGTTTAATTAAAAAGAGTAGAGATTTTAATTCAATGTCATCCTCTGCTATGGGGGCTGACCGTCCAACAGCAGAACATTCTGCTGCAGCAGAACATGGTGTCACTTGGATCTGTCCAGAATTATTAATGATCACCAACCTAATAATTATTTTTTAAGCTTCAGTGGCACCTCTTCTTTTTCTTTTTTTTTTTTTCTTTTTCTATTTGGCAGCACTTGTACAATCCTCCTTCAGTAAAATGTGTTACAAAGGGGAAGGTGGATGAAAGTTTTTAGGAAAGAACACTGAACTATCCATAAACATAGAGGAAACTTCAGAACAAAATGAACTCTGTGTGGGGCACAGAGTTCTGGAACATGTAAACGTGCTTGCAGCAGTGTTACAGATCAGTAGTTTCAAAAAGTATTGGTTCTGTTCTTTGTTTTTTAATAACTAAAACTACACTTTATTTCCACTTATAAAGAAAATAGCCTTTTATAATCTGTCAGGGGCTATATAATTTAAATGTATGTGCATTCATTACACTAAGAGTTGCACGCAGGAATGTCCTTTGTGTGAATTTGTGTGAAGTTTTATAATATAGGTTCATAATTTAAAAGAAAATTCACATGTGTTAGTCAGAGCTCTATGCAGATGTGGACATTTTTATCTGTTTTGATAAATTGGTTTTGTGTAGGCCACAGAATAATTCAGACCAGAGGGACTGAGGGTTCAGGATTCCTTTAATGTGAGACTTGAATGGGTTTCCAAGTACCTTATAGATCTTTTTTAAAGATATTGTTCCACGCACCAAAATTCATGTGGACCAGTTAAGTTAATAAAATGCAGTGAATCAGTAATGTGCTGCTGCGACAATTAAGAAAAATTATATGGAAGCTTGTGAGCAGGAAGACAAAGAATTAACTAATTACTTGTGCTAACATTGCATTAATTTTGATTCATATGCATTTTTGTGCTGGAAATACACTAGCATCTAGCAGAGTAACAAAATAGAGTAGCCACCCTTGGTTCATATGCTATAATTTTCCTTTTTCTGTGAAACACTGGAAATTTCTTTCAGATCTATGACTATAGGTTGATTTTAGGGGATACAGCCTGTGGTTGGACACTGCTGCTGCTGTGAATGATAAATTAATTTATTTTATGAGTCCTGCCTGCAAGTCCATGGTCTAAATTGTGTCTATAATCTGAATTGTCTGTTAATGAAATCACTGGGAGATTCCTGGTGAATGAGAGGGATACATGAGGATGTCCCCAAGACTCTTCTGACTCGAAATGAAACACTATTATAGTTTGCTGAAATCAGGGAACCAGGTGAGTGCCACATTTCCAGGAAAAGGATGAAGACATCTCTTTGAACCTGGATTAACCTCTTCATTTTTACCAGCCTAAGAAAATTACATTTTAAATTTGAAATAGTAGGCAAGTCATGTTTTTGCTCGAAGGTGAATTTAAAGGGAAAATCAGTATCAGAATAATTAGGAAAATTATCATCTTACAACCATCCTTAAATACTTTCATGAAAATAACAGAGATATCTTTAGGGTATTATTAAATCAGTAATGTTAGGAAGTACATGTAGGAAGCAAACAGCCCTAAGAGGATCCTTTCCAAATGAACAGATTCATTTTTACGATTGCAACCCTGTAAAGCTTTGTTTGTTTCCTAAAAAATTGCAACTTTAATAATTTTTGCTTCAGTTTGTTAGCACTCAATAAAGTAATGAAGAAGGGCAGTGAACTGAAATATGTACCTGAATCTCAGGCTTCAGCTGAGAATACATGAATATGGAACATTAGACCATTTGGGGAAAATAAAAACCCAACAAAATCTTGGTCTCTGTCAACTTAAATGGGAGGTTTTTGCCTACAGTTATTTTTCCTTTCTTTCTAAACATGTGGAGTATATTTTCTGTATCACTACAGATGAGGGCTATGTATAAAATGTGTGAGATTACTTGTACCAACCTGTGGTTAGGAGGAAATGCTCTTAATAATGTATTTCAATGATAATTTCTTGTTAGATTTAATCTTTTTGAAAGATGTCTCAGGTATTGAATGCATTTTCTTTGTAGTGTAGAAAGGATTAATTTTAATTTCATTTAAAAAAAGCCCCTTGTCAAGGACTTTCAGGGACAAAGTCTTATGAAACCTGCATTAATTAATGAAGTTGCTCCAATTCCCCTTAAAGTTGCACCATATTTAGAGGGGTGGGTTTTGAATCGTAAGTGAATATTGCCTGGCATGGATTGGCAGTGCTGCTGACGTATTTTGTGAGGCCTTACGATTGTGTTTCACCGAATGCACTTCTGTCACTGGATGCCAGGGGAGGTTTATAGGGTTTATTTCATCCTTTGGTTGCATCTAAGAGCCAAGTCATCAAAGGACAGCTGGGAAACCCTCTGTGTGCTCTGTAACAAAGCACCCTCCTCTCCTTGTAGCCAAGCAGTCAACAGCAGCTCCAGGACGGAGAGCACTTCATGTGCTGCATCCGAGACTGAACTCTCGGGGAAGGTTCAGCAGTGCACGTCAGGGGCACTGAGAGAACGCTGCAATGTCCTGTGAGCATTTCCTCTCGCTGCTAACCACAGATAAACATCTGCAAAGATGTGCCCCAGCATTAAAAGAAAGGGCTAGCTTAGATAAAGATGGTGGCTTTGGAAGTCATGCCAAATATATATGCTCAGAAGGCTGGGCAAGGCGTACTTTGGTGACCTTTGAATGCTTCATGACCTTTGAAAGCACTTGGGAGATCACCCAGTCTTTAAATTAAAACCCTAAGTGTGTTTAGAAACTTGGTTACTTTTGATTCAATACAAGTTTAGGCATAAATATTTATTTTCTTGAGAAGTCTAACTAATTTTTTTCTCTAAAATTTTCCTTAGAATACTGTTTTCTTAGTTTGCTTTAGAGAATATCTAGTCAAGTCTTTTTTCTTTCTGGAAACTAACTTCTGACCTGTGAATGTTGAGGTTTGCTAATGAAGAGGAGATAAGATGATAAAAATTGCTATTATAGTATTTTTTTTAATGGCAACAAATGTGTAACCAGTTAAAAAACCAACCAACCAACCAACCAATCAACCAACAAACCAACCAACCAAGCAAACTAAAATGTTGTTCAAAATGTGCATTAATATCAGACTGCAGATTTATAAATATACAAATAATTGACTAAATAGTTTGTCATGGGCATCTGTGTGTTCAACAGCTACTGAAATCACATTACACAGTTCAAATGCATTTTAGCACCTAGAAGGATGTTTGCATGGGCTTTCTTATATTTTTCTTTGATATATTTCTATTCTCTATGTCTATTTTCAGTTAAGAAATTTTCTTGTAGGACCAAGATTAATGCATAACCATATTATTAATAAATTACATAATTTAATGTAAAATTCTTATTAGACTGGTCTCAAAAAACTGTAAGTTAAATAAGATTTTGTTTATGGAGAATATTTTTTTTGCTAAAGTCACAGTGAAGTAGGAGCTTTTGAGCACAGCATGAGAAAAATTATATGGACAAAGCTCCTGACAGCTTCTTGTAAAAGGTTACTCATAAAATTGTAAAGAACCTGAAAATCCAGCCCATTTGAAAGGGAAACTGCATTTATCTGCTGATGCTGAGGTATCAGTGGATGACCATAGTTCTGTAAATAATTTTGGGTTTTGTTAACATTTTCTCTTTAAGTGTTCAGAATTAAATTAAGTTAAAATGCATGTTGCATGCCCACACTTTGACTATTAGTCATTTAATAAGTTTATGGTTATTAGGAAAAAAAGAGATAATAGTTAATTACTTTTTCCCCATCCTCTTAACAGTCTTCGTGAAAATAAATTAGGTCTTTAAAGACCACGTTATCAACAAGCTCTGTGGCTCTCTGATTATAAGTAGGCAAATAAAGTTCTAATTAAAAAAACCAAACAGTGGAAGACGCAACAGGTTAAAAATCTGAAAGCTTTTCTTTATTTCAAATTTTTTATCAAGTTTCTTTAGGGTTGGAGTTCTGCTTTGTTCTTTCTTTAAGAGCCTGTGTTCTTTAAATTATATTTCTGCATAGAGGTGTAGCAATACCTGCAACTTCATGGGAAACTATTTTAATAATGTATTTTGCATACATTTTTATTTAACCGGGTTATTTTGCTGGCAGGTTTTACACGTTTATGTTGATCAGCTGTTGTAAGAAAAATGTCTTTTCACCGTGAGGAGCCGGAAGAGGTTGTTCAGAGACTGCATCACCTCCAATGCTTGGAGGTTTCCAAGACTCAGCTGGATAACATCCTGAGCAAACTTCTCTGCCCTCAGACTGGGTCCTGGCCCATGAAAACCACTGTAATTGACAAATTTTGATAATATCTACATATTATAACTAATAAATAAAAGGATTTAGAGGAATTAGTTGTTATCGATTGTGACAAATAAGCATTATCCACATCAGAAGTCCCTACCTGAATAAGATGAAAAATACAATAAAATATATTTTAAAGATAGCTACTGAAACCAACTTACTTTTTTTCTGTTAGTACTATGATGACCAGACTTCAGCAGCTTGCAAGATTTGCCAAAGCAACACACAGCACTTTTCTATAGAGGAATTATTACATTAAAAGTAAAATAGGCATCACATAGGGAGAGGATGAAAAGAGAAGACGGAATAACTTTCTTGTTTAAAAGTATTTAATTATGCAATTACTGCCTGAAAAAAAAGCTGTACTTCAATTTTGTAAACGTGTTAGCCATCATTATTTTAACATCCTGCATTAGAAATTAGTACAGGGATATTACACAGATTTCATATTACAAATGAAATAATATTTGGAGCCTAAATAAAGCTTTGTTAACAGAGCAGAGGGTACTGCCCTGCTGTGAGTTGCTACAGCTCAGTTTATAATCAAAGAGAGTTTTAGATTAGATTAGGACATTATTCATATTTGTTAAATATCAATAAATTATTGAATAAGTAGTGATGAGCTTAATAAGGAGAAACAACAAATCTAATACTCTTGAATTAACATCAACTACAAAAACCCCATACATAATAGATTTTTATTTAAATAATACATCTTTATCAAAGTATTTTAAGGACTAGTACCAGTGATAATTCAGATATTAAATATAAGTTTTTTAAAAGATATTTACTCATACATATAACTGGATGGTAGTGGATATGTTATAAAATCACAAAAGCTTTGATTTTCAAGGTTGAATTAAATAAGAATGTCAAATATGACGTCAACTGTCACTTGAATTTAGCTGTATGGGAAATGTTATCTTATTTCACCAGCATTTGAAGTGGGTCAATTTTATATAATAAAACTTGGAGCAGGGGTAAATCTGAATGATGCTGGATTAAATCTGGTTCAGAGAAAAAGAGTTCCAAGTGCTTTTGGTGAGGAATTTGGTCCTGCCAGTTGGATTCAAGGTGTTTCAAACCTACCAGGTTTAATTCACTACGATGTGAGGAAAGAGTGGTTCCTTGTTTAAATTACAAACCTTTCATTTTCTAGAAAAAATAATCATGTCAAACTGAGCATGTCCTTTAGCAGAGTTTTAGATCCCTGGGGACCTTCAACAGACACTAAAACACCTCCTGTGCTTAAACCAATGAAGGATCGATGGATTCCACTTGAGGGCTTGAAGGAAAGTGAGGTGGCCTAAGATTGTCCCTTCTGTTTAAAATTTAATCATCCAAAGCTGTGTGGCGTGGAGGAGTGGGCATGTCAAATATTGGGCAAGAGAAACAGCATACCTGGTAAAGAGAAAGAAAGGCCTGAAAGTGACCACCCATTTGACTTCACGTTTCTAGCATTTCTTTATCATTTTTCTCTTCATTATTCTACATATTCCTATGAGAACTTTTATTTATTGAATATTACATGTGCAGCTTTAAAGGCCTTATCCATTCAGTGAATCATCTGAATCTTAGATTTAGTATTGAAATATTTATTTAATTGTTGTCCTTTTGGACAGATAGGGCTACAGGATAAAAGTTCAAGTGGTGCAATGCTGTTAAACATTTTTAAAACAGCTAGAGAAACAAATTTATTAAGAACACACAAGTGATTAATCTTCCTCTTTCTTCCTGATTGTGGAGCAGAGATCACCAAAGTAGCAGATGAAGGGAGATAGTTCTACTGGTTGAATACCCAGTATTTTCCCCAAATCTTTTTCATGAGATCTGCAGCACAGGAGCCTAAAATAACCCTTTCCTTTGTATTTTGTTAGAGTGCCACATTTGATTTCTTGTCCCTAAGTTGGAACATTGCAAAGGCCATGCAATTCACTTACTCCTGAAGGATATTTGTGATGTTTTGGGTTTTTGTGTGGTTCTTTTTTTTTACATCAGCCACTGAATAATAAAGGTTCTCTTTTTGAAAAACTATAATTATTTGTCATCATTATTTTCTTCTGATTAAGGTGAACATGATCTAAATATTCATGACACTCTTTTGACAAAGTGCAGCTAAAAACATGATATGTTTTTATGATAGATGATCTTTATTAATTGCTCTGAGGTAATTAGAATTGATGTATGTAGAAATGGTCTCACATACGCCCTAGCTGCTGAAATGAATGAAGTGTATATATTTTATAAGCATGACTGAACAGGAGTAAAATGAATTAAAGACCTAATCACTCTGATATTCAATCCAACTTGCCTGTTTCATATCTGGAAAACCTTAAGAATCTCAAAATTAATTTATTGGGCATTTGACAGAAGTGTTTCTGGGAGCGAGAACTCTTCCTCTGCATGTGGTATAAGACTGCTTTGATTATGGTGAACTGCAGCTGAATAGAACTAGGGTGATCATTTATTTTCTTGAAGGAATAATGTGAGTTCTACATGCCCCTTGTTCCTGGATCTGAGGTACTCTGGTACCTGTTGCTGTTAGACCAGGCTTAGTAAAAGTTAATTTTTTATCACAAATTGGAAGTGGAATTTTTTCGCTAGAAAGTAGACTACCTCAATTGTATGTGGAATAAAGTCATTAGATGCCATGCTGTCAGTGTGGACAGTGCAAAAGATCTAGGTGCTTGTAGACTTCTTTTTCTATGATTTTATTGTAAAATGCTTAGAATCTCTTGAAACCTTGATATGTTTTGATTTAATTTGTTTAATTTTAAATAGACTTAAATGTGTGTGCACAGCAAATATTTTATTCCACTTCTTTTCCAGCTCCTTTGGCAGTGGCCCTGATCATGAAAGCCCCAATACTTGATCTGATGACATGATCAGGGCTTTGGGAAAAAGCTACTCATTAATCTATACCAAAAAACTAGTTTAATTAAAGAAATGAACACAAGTAACCAAACAAAAACCCTAGGAAGGCAAGCAAACAAATTAATCCACCTAAAACCAGAACGACAGCACCAAAAAACCCACAAAACCCCTAACATTTAATAATATCAAATCTGACACAGTTTTCAAGGGCTTTTAAGGGTTTTCAATGCCCTGTAGGTTTTAGAAAAACTTATTTTTTAAATGGAAGGATGCAATTAAAGAAGTAGAGAAATGGTAAAAATACTTTTTGTAGAAAAACAGAAAAGTTCTGTGGCTGGGAGGTTGTTTGAGAAAATTCTCACTTTTCTGCTCTGCCTTATTAGTTCTCCTATGTCTTGTGTGCAGTACATTATTTTTTATCCGTATCTCAGGTTTTAACATCTCAGAAATCTCCAGGTTTCTTGTAATCAACTCCAACACTTGTGTTCAGAGCAGTTCTCTTTAGCAATCTCTTTGCTGCACTCACTCTCAAAGGTGCTGCTTTGAAATGAAGAAGGAAAAGATCAAAAAAAAAGGTTCTAAATAAAAAAGGTACTGCACTATAAACTACAAAAAAACAGTTGTCACCTGTGTACAGTGAAGTTTTGATTTCTTTTCCCTCCACTGAGTGTTGAAATCCAGCTTTTCCTTGTTCTTATGAGATCCTTGTCAACTGTTTCCTGTCCTGCTGCAAGATACTCACACTCGCTCCTCTCAAAACTGTCCTACCTTATCTGCAGAAGCAAAGTTACCCCAAGGAGTTTTACCAGGAGTAGATCAGAATAGAGGGATCACTTCTCTACTCCTGGGCTGCTTTTTGTGTGCAATAGAACAGCTTCAACTTTAATGAATTCAGAATACAGCCAAAACTTCTTCAGAGTTATAGAGCAGGTGAGAACTTGGCAAGCCTCTTTCCTGAAATGGACAGAGTAAAATTGTTTATTTTCTTTATTTGTTTTTAATGTCCTAAAAACTTATTACACAAGATGCAATTTTTACACAGAAAAAGAGTTTTTATTTTGGCCAGGACAAGAAGAAGTAATTATTTCAATGCAAGTTTCTTTACGTATTTTCAATATACATTTCTATACCATGCACGTTGAATGTTCAGTATGACACAGTGTTTACCAGTTTCATCAAGCAGTTATTTGTGCAGTCTGGAAATTACGGGGTCAGGCCAAAAAATGATAACAGAATGTAACTAAAACTGACATTATGTTCTGAAATTAACACATTCTTTTCAGAAAACACTTATTTGGGAAAGGAAAGCGTTGGGTTTTAGGTAGATCTTCTCCCTGAAAGAATCCTGGACCCCTGGCCTCCTTCAGAAAGGTGAGGTAGTCCTTGCTGTATCCGAGTCCTACATGGAGGGGAGCACTGGAGATTCATAGATGGGGAAAAAAAGAACAGCAAAGGCCAAAAAGGCTCCAATCCAACCTCCCAAAACTCAAAAATGTTTATTAGAAAACTACACACTCGGCATGGAGATCAGTATATAATTTTCCCTATATAATAATAATAATAATAATAGATTAAAAATAAATAGGGAAGAAAGAGAAAAATGAAAGGGAGATGAAATAGGAGAGGGAAGGGGATCACCAGTCCCATGTCCATCACTGGTCCAGCTGACAGCATGTCCAGGGTCCTGGCAGGGGACACCCAGGCTCTGTGGGGCACCTTTTCATAGGTAAATTTTCCCCTCCCTGGGATTAGAGTTCTTGCTCTTCATGTGACTCATGGAAAGGAGTTAGCATTGCAGTCTTCCGGACCTTTCTGGAAATGATTCGGGGGAGTGAGGGTCTTTTATATACTCAATTTAGCATGGGAATGCCCAGATCCCTCCCCAGGGAGGGAAATTTTGTGTCTGATAACACACTATGGGCCATGTGATCTCTTCCCATGGAGAGTTCCCAAAAAGGGTCTTGGGGTACTTTGGGGTCCCTGGGGGTCTCAATCCCCTCTGTTGGTGTTGTCTCCTCACCATGGAATACTGGCAGCAGAAAGGTGCTGGCCAACCTTTGTGCAGCCCCTTTCCAGGCATGTCCAATTTAGCTTGACCACTTGCGTGGTCACCAGTGCTTGAGCAGCAGCAACACTTTAACTCCTCACTGCCCAGCTTACTACAGCCCTCAAGCTCTGCACCAGTTTCTCCTGGACCTCCTCCAAATCACACATGCCAGCACCCCAGAGTCACATTAAATTTAACTGTTGTTTATTGGATAAAACCTTCTGATCATTCGGCTTTTGGCACTTCTTGAAGGATATAGTGCAGGTCATCATATTGAACATGCAGGGGTATGGAGCAATATATATATATTTTTATATCTCTTTAGATTTTTAGAACTACTTTTGGAAAAGGGTAGTGAAAAAGTTCAGAAAAAATACTATTCCTTCTTATAATTTTTTTTCCTAGAATTTTAGGTGTGTGTTCTGAACACTTTGGGAAAAACTCTGCAGTACAAGGCAAAATTGCCCCAAATAATTTACAAAATTTACCTCTTGGTTCTTCCATCTTATAAGAAAACAGTGGTGGAGCAAAGGCGCTGGATATTTTGTCAGACTCTCAAATTTACAAGATGCAAGCCATGCAACCAGTTGACCTTGGCCTGCTTTCAAACAAGGATAAATATCAACAGAAAAAAATACCCAGCATACTTGTACAGCTCTAACATAGACTCGAGAATGGACTCCAGTTTTTTTCATTCAAAAAAATAGAAATTTCCCAATTAACAAACCAGTCCTTCCACCACACTTCTTGCAAATAACAGAACAGTTCATGACACTTGCAATTACAAAATGCTCATTATTAATGGGACAGCTTAAGCACCAACTGCAATTAAAATGTAAGTTAAAACTCCAAAATGAGATCATACTCAATTGCACAGGATGTCACTTAGGGAAAAAAAAAATTCAAATAAAACTTTGTTGAGCAAACAACCCACAAACAATCTTTAAAAGTGGGTTTCTTGAGAATGTTTTGTTTGAGGAGTTTATTTTTGGTTGGTGGTTTTTTGTGTGTTTGGGTTAATTTTTTGTTTGTATGTTTTTGGGGGGTTTGGGGTTTTTTTTTGTTTTGGTTTTGGGTTTTTTTTGTGGGAGGTCAATTCTTCTAAATGTTCTGAGTATGATAACTAAGCTGTATTAAAGTGTCCACAGCTACTGTATTTATTTAAAGGATAGAATCACAAAATCACTGAGGTTCTTGGAAAAGACCTCATGAAACACATTATCCTTTTTCAGGTTCTGAAAGAACTGACCCCTGCTGTGCTTTACAACTGAAAATGGATTGGCTGATTATGAGTGAGGCATTTTGGTACGTTACCATGAAGAAAACGAAACCTGAGTGATGTCTTTATAATTTGGATACACATTTTTTCATTACTCGTGAATGTCTTCTGAGGCAGCACAGAACGCTCCACGTAATGAAAAAGCTTCCTCTGCTTCTAAGGGAGCTAAATCAACTTGGACTATGAGAAAAGCTGAACTTGGTCAGAAAAAAAGGTCCATCTACTGCCATTATCTAAGCTGGTAAAAGCAAAATTGCAGTGCTTTGCTGATTGCCATACTTGAAAGTTAGTTTTTCACTACTTACTTCCTAGCACTTGGATAGCTTTTGCTTCCAACTCAGAATATTCTGTGAATCTGTGATTTCCCTCTAAAGTGAGATAAGTTTGCAAGATTTAGTTCTAGTCTTCCCTGAAACTGAGTTTCTCCCTGCAGAAATCAGACATCTCTTTGGCCAGCAGATTTGCTCCTCATAGAATTGTGACTGAGTGACAGACAGACCACAAGAAATCATCTCTAGTTCTTATTAATTGGTTCACCTCTGTCTTCCTTTCACTTGTTGCCTCTCCCTGTGCTTGCAAATAATAGATAAGAAGCCTAACAGGTACATGCACAAAATAAATGCTAATGTTATCCTCTTGAGACTACTCACTCTTCTGTCTAGGAGAAAACGGAGTGTGTATTTGAATCACCTCTCTTTAGTGCTCTAGACAAAGCTTTTCGTCAAAAAAACCCCTCCAAACCTGTAACTAATTAAATATCTCCATATTTAACTTACAATCTTTAAATTAGAAGTCTATAATTGAATCTACGGGTTTATGTTTCAGAAAACATATTTGACTTATACTTGCATTATTTAAGGTGAAAATACTCTTTACAGCAGTATGTTTGCATATTATGTGAATTGAAAAGGTTTTATTAAATAACATAAATTAGATTTCTGTCTAACCTGAAAAACTTTCAAAACAAAGATTTGGCTAAACTGTTTTACAGGTGTTAAACTTTTGTTGCCTGGATCTGTTTGGTTTTTTGAGAGGGAGAAAATGCATTAAAAGAAGTCAAGATTTTACTGTTAGATTAAGAAGCTAGTTAAATAATAATAATAATAACAACGATAATTATTATTATTATTGTTATTAATAAGAATACAATTATGTTTATGCTTCAGATTATGTGCAACTAGGATTATTATGCCCACATTTACTATTTCCTACCCTTTCAGTTTTTTGATGCTTTGTTTCCCCTCTAAGGTCACTGGTATTAGGCAGAGGATTTTGGGGGGTGTGGTCCACTGCCACTATTCTGAGGTTGTTGCCAAAATTGATGTTGATGGTCCTTCCCGCCTCACTGCAGGGTCTACTTTAGGTAAGTTTTTGTACATTTGATGCCACAGACTGCATTTTGATCTTTCTTCACTGGTTTTCTCTTCTGCTTTTCATCCAAATTTGCTCTTCTTGATGTGTTTTCTGTTTGCTTGGTGCTTGTTTTCCATAAAAATTGTTTCACCCACCTCCAAAGCTACTTCTGGATGAGGGATGGGACCCCCAAAACCCCTGAGCTGAGACCCCAAACCCTTCTGTGCTGGGCTGAGCCCCAGCGTGGGCAGGGGGGCAGGGGGGATTCTCCCCCTCTGCCCCCCCCAGCTGAGACCCCCCTGCAGAGCTGCCCCAGCCCTGGGCCCAGCACAGGCAGGACCTGGAGCTGCTGGAGCCAGGCCAGAGGAGGCACCAGGATGCTCAGAGGGATGGAGCAGCTCTGCTGGGAGGAAAGGCTGGGAGAGCTGGGATTGTTCAGCCTGGAGAGGAGAAGCTCTGGGGTGACCTCACTGTGGCCTTGCAGGGCCTGGAGGAGCTGCAGGAAAGATGGAGAGAGACAACTGACAAGGGCTGGAGGGACAGGACACAGGGAATGGCTTCCCACTGCCAGAGGGCAGGGATGGATGGGATATTGGGAAGGAATTGGTCCCTGGGAGGGTGCGGAGGGCACAGGGTGCCCAGAGCAGCTGTGGCTGCCCCTGGATCCCTGGAAGTGTCCAAAGCCAGGCTGGACGGAGCTTGGAGCAGCCTGGGAGAGTGGGAGGTTGGCCCATGGCAGGGGGTTGGATCTTTAACATCTCTTAAAACTCAGACCATTCCATAATTCCATGATTCCCTGAGCAGTATTTGACCTTAGAAGAACTATTCATTACCTTGTCATCTGGCATCAGTACATCCCTACAATTTTTACGCACCTGCCATTACCTTACATCTGTACTTCACTACACTTCATGATTTTCAGAGGCACATTGTGCTGCACCACAAGACTGCAGAGAGGTAAAGAAAAGCTAAAACAATTTAAAGATAAAATAACAGTGGATAAATGCTCTTACTAACTAGAACAACTCTTTAGGCAGCTGAGATCTGTCCAGCAAAAGCCATATACAACTGGTGCCATTTGGTTCCTCAGTGGATGAAGTTCTCTATGTCATCTGTTCTCCTACACCACAGCCACCAAAGAAAGGAAAACTCGAGTGTCTTTTTTTTTGTGTTTGGCCTGTCAGAATTTAAATATAGGTAAACAGATAAACTGTAGTCGACTTCATAATAAATTCTATTATAGTACACCATGCAATCTGTATGCTTGCCTATTAACTGGCATCCATATTAATAAAATTATAGAATCCTGAAATGGTTTGGGTTGAAAGGCACCTGAAAGCCCATCCAGTGCCACCCTTTCATGGGCAGGGAAACCTTCCACTGTCCCAGGCTGCTCCAAGCCCCGTCCAACCTGGCCTAGGTCACTTCCTGGGATGGGGCAGCCACAGCTGCTCTGGGCACCCTGTGCCAGGGCCTCACCTATGGTGCCAACCTATGGTTTCTTAAAAGAAATATCAAGACCTTTTTTACTGAACCATGAGACTTTGCATGCTCACATAATCAATACAGGTATCTAGACATTTTTCTTGTGGATTTTTTTGCCTTACATTATTATTTGTAGGAAGATACATTTGAGAAAATATTTATGCAGGGGAGGTCACTGGGTCTTGAGGGGAAACAGAGGAGCAGCTCTGATCCCTGGGCTCTGGTGACCATGGACAGAACCTGAGGGAATGGTCTGAGGTTGAGTCGGGGCAGGTTTAGGCTGGAGATCAGGGAAAGGTTCTTCCCCCAGAGGGTGCTGGGCACTGCCCAGGCTCCCCAGGGAATGGGCACAGCCCCGAGGCTGCCAGAGCTCCAGGAGCGTTTGGACACCGCTGCCAGGGATGCCCAGGGTGAGGAGCTGGACTGGATGATCCTTGTGGATCCCATCCAGCTCAGGATACTCTGTGATTCAGTGTTCTTCGTGCATTTTTTAATGACTTTTCTCCTCTGGGAGACAATTCTGTTGTGTTAGGAGAGAAGCCATGCAAATCTGTCTCTTTACAAAGGAAGTAATTAATGATACAACAAATGCTTCTCAAAGAGAGGGTGTTGAACGGTGTGTTCAGATGGTTTGCAAATATTTTTTCAAAGTGAAACCGTGCTAATCTGAACAAAATATGTATGTAGGTTTATAAGATTATCAAATCACAACCAAAGCTTTTAGGAAATAATAGATGTTTTATATTCAAATAGTACCTTAATCTTCAGATAACAAATACATGAGGATATTTGCAAGTTTTATACCTATAGTTTCTGTACAGAAATGATAAGAAATGGGAAATACTTGTGGATTTCTCAAATAAATTAGTCTTGGTGGTAACACAGAGCATCTGGGCAGGTGTAATGGCCAATACTATTTTACTCAGCAATAACCTGAAAGTTGTCAGAATCCTAAGTATTAGTGAGGTGAGGATCATCTACTGCAAAACCAACTTGGATGCATAATATTTCTTGCTTTATTTTTCTCTACAAGACTAATAGATCAATTTAAATGACAGTAAGTAAAACTCTATATTCTTGATAAAAGATGCCAGAGAATATGTTTAAATCTTGATTCTTTCAGTAATTCTGCAGCTGCTTTACTCTGAAATGTCATGTGCAATCAACAAAGCATATATTTATCTACGAACTCAAGTTTCATCTAATTATACACCAGCCCTTCTTGAATAGTAAAAAGGACACTGTTTCAATGCTTGAAAAGAGTTGATTTATGCTTTCAATTAAAAATAATTATTTCAAACCAGCTAAGATTCTGCAGGCTGTACGTGCGAGTGTGTGTGTGCCCACTACAAATGAACAGATCTTTAAATGTTGCATCTTGCCTGTTTGAAGTATTATGTTTTTTCCAACTACAAGAACAATCTATTTTATAACTAAAATAACACTGAAGTTTACAGTGTGCAGAGTTTTTCTTGCATAAGTCTTGATAGCATGTAAAAACGCCAGTTAGGGAAGAATTTATTAAAGTGCAGAAGAATTTTAAGTATAATTAAGTAAATTGTCACTCAAAATGTTTGTGGCTCCTGTGTTTTATAACATAAAACGTCTGTTAAATTACTGAAGAAGTTAGTGATTCAGCACACATTACAAACAATTGCCTCTTATTTCTTTAAATCTCCTCTAATCCTTGATTTCTCTTTTGCTTGGTTTTATCTTTCTGAGTTTCTTTTTAATTTTTTATCTCTTTTCTGTTTCTGTGGAAATCCAATCATGACATTAATGTAGATTTCCTTACCATAAGAACCTGTCAAAAAAAAAAGTGTCATGCTCTATTTTGCTCTATGTAATATAAAAGTAAATGATTCACACACTACAGACTTTATTCATGACCTCATCAGGAATCATCAAAGATTTCCAATGTTTTCTTGTAATCCAGTATCACTGACAAAGGAGATGGTCCTGATTGTAATGTTGGTGGGAGGGGTTTTAAGGATGAGGGAAGTTAGCTGTGGTTGGCTAATTTTTTTTAATCCTACGAGTTTTTTACATTTGTTTGGGGTTTTATTTGTTTTTTAAAATATTAGGGTTGTCAGAAATGGTTAAAACTGGTTTGCAGCATATAAAGGCATTAGGCTTAAAAAAAATGAAATTTATTTAGTATTTTTCAAGAAAGATCAAATGAAAGAGGCAAAAAATAGCATACTTCCCATTTCTCATTATAGTAAATGTATGTATAGGACTGCAGTTACTCCTCAAGGAGATTTATTTTAAAAGACAGTAATGACTTTGTACATGTAACTCATATATTTAGAACAACTTCTGTTATTCTCTGTGAAGTGGTCTTCTTTCTTTTTGTCCTGAACTACATCTCTTCAGTTGATTTTGGTTCCTCAGTGGATGAAGTTCTCTATGTCATCTGTTCTCCTACACCACAGCTACCAAAGAAAGGAAACCTCGAGTGTTTTCTTTTTGTTTGGCCTGTCAGAATTTAAATATAGGTAAACAGCTAAACTGTAGTCAACTTCATCATAAAGTCTGTTGTAGTACACCATGCAAGCCATATGCTTGCCTATTAACTGGCATCCATACTCATAAAATTATAGAATCCTGAAATGGTTTGGGTTGAAAGGCACCTGAAAGCCCATCCAGTGCCACCCCTGCCATGGGCAGGGACACCTTCCACTGTCCCAGGCTGCTCCAAGCCCCAGTGTCCAGCCTGGCCTTGGACCCTGCCAGGGATCCAGGGGCAGCCACAGCTGCTCTGGGCCCCCTGTGCCAGGCCCTCCTCACCCTCCCAGGGAACAATTCCTTCCCAATATCCCATCCATCCCTGCCCTTTGGCAGTTTGAAGCCATCCCCCTTGTCCTGTCACTCCATGCTCTTTTGTAAAAAACGCAGTGTAGGCCTTCATACTTGAACAACATTAGGCAGCAAAACTGGCAGGAATTTAATAGCAATTTGACCGGGATGATGGCAAACAACTCCAGTCTATAAAGCTTTTCAGGTTTAAATTTTAATCCATTACACCATTTAGAGAAAGAATTTGTAGGGAACTCTACAACAGTAAAACTGTTCCTGTGACCCCCAAAGAGCAGTACAGGGTGTCTCTACAGAATAACAACTACTGAAACGTGTCAATGTACTGTTGTGGTGCTGATGTTCTTCCTTCATCACACCAAATAAGGCTGTAGAAGTTCACAATTGTTTTAATAACTCCGCTTGTACATAGTTTTCTGATTTAAAAAATTTTTAAAAATATATATTTTAATCACAGGATCCTGGAGTAGGTCAGGTTGGAAGGCCCCCCAGTGGATTATCTGGTCCCACCTCCCTGCTCCAGCAGGGCTATCCAGAGCAGGGATGAAGTCCTGTCTGAGCTGTCTCTCCTCTTGAGGCTGAAGAGCCCCAAGTCTCTCATTGTCTGTCTTCAGCCAATAAGACTTAAATAAAGTGTTGATTAGATTAGTATTTTCCTTCAGGTGAGTGAATATTAAAATTTCTGGCACCTCAACAAGGCAATGTAATAACATTTTATGAACATACTGCTTGTTGGCAAGGGTTTGAACCCAAGGTCTTGATCTTGTGATGCTAGTATATCAGGTAGGTTTTTGCCCCCAAAAGATAACAAAGGTGGAATTTCTGGTCAGTTTTAGAGTTCTTAAAAAGTGTCTCCAAACCCAGGCAAAAAAAAGAGGTCTCCTGATACATACTAATGAGGTTTAGGACTTATAAAATTATGTAGAAAAACAAATTTGTGTTTTTACGCTGGCACATTTCTGCAGGAGGAATATTAAATTTAATACACTTTTGTAAAAACTGTGGGCCAATGTCCCTTCCTCCACACAGAAATAGTTTTAAGAGTAAATAAATTAGGACCATCCAGATTCTGTGCTGATTAATTTCAGTGTTTTTTATAAAATTATTTACCAATGGTTAAACAGAAACCCATTTTTATCTAGACTTATAATGAATAAGAAATGTCTGAATTTTTTCTATCCATAGTGAATTCTGCAGAGGAATTCCCTTAGTTTTGCCAAATGTTTCTCTTCATGGCATCAAAAGCAGATTGGATATTGACAAAATCAGTCTCAATTCAGTTTTATTTCTTTATTAACATCTTTGGATTTATTGAGTAGAGGAGTATTTATAGATATTTGCAGTATTTACAGTCGAAGGTGTCTCTGCCCACAGCAGGGGATGGAATGAGATGACATTAAAGGTCTATTCCAACCCAAACCATTCTGTGATTGATTTTGGTTGGTGCCAAAATGAATTGGAATGTTTCATTTTTTTTCCTGTCTGCCTTCAATATTTTTGTGAATTGCTCTCATTGGCCATTTATGAACAGTGAACATTTTTGTGGACAACACTGAGATTATAATATTTGATATTTATGTTTCTAATCTGAATTTCCTCTTTTATTTTTCCCCACCTTAAATAAAAGGAAGAGAGCTGTCTACTCGTTACCAGAAAACCTGACAACGTGATTGCACAGAAGATGAGAATATGAACAAAATCAGCCTGTGAAAGACAGAGCGAGAAACACCCTTCCCCTGCAGAAAAATGAAATATATGGTGCATGCCTACTCCTGGTTTACAAAAGAGGCTTTTTTTTTCTACGGGAAATACTGAAGTATGTAACATACCTCTGTCAGCAAGCTGGCAGCATCACAGAGAGAAATGGAGCAGGATCTGCTCGTGTATCTTGGCTGATAGGGCAGTTTAGCAGACAGAGCACCTAATTCAATCCCTGGGGGAAATGGTTTAAGCTGTGGCAAACCTCTTTCCCTGCTGCACTCTCTGAAAAGATATTGCTGCTTCTGTGAGGTCTCACACTCTGAAGAGAAGGATCAGAAGGTGAGCGAGAGAATCTTGTATCTGACACTTTGATCCCTGTCTTCCTTCCTGTATTATTAGAGTGAAATGAACTGAAAGAAACTGTTCTACAGTCAGGGGTTTTTTTAAGACAACTTGGGCTGAGAGAATCAACCTTGTTTTTTTTTTTTTTTTTTTTGCTAGTCATAATGTTTTATCTGTATCAACTTAAGATACTTTACTTCAATCAGCACAAAAAAGGTAAATTATGGAAGAAAATGGAAAAGCATCAATAAAGTGCAGTGGCTTGCAGAAACCAGTCCAAACTATCTTAGAAATGAAGAGTGAACTTCCTCAATTAAGTTTCAGTGGTTTGTTTGAACTTGGAAGACACTTCAGTTAAAGAGACAAAACCAAAAAATTGCAATACCTGTCATAAGCTAGAAAAATTTCTTTATCAATACTATTTAAACTTCGCTTAAACAAAGTTACAGAAAGTCTACAAGCTCTTGGTAAGATCTGGCACCATTAAAAGCTCACGGTTTTCTTCTAGTTAAACCAGAAGATCCTATTTACAAACAAAAACTAAACAATAAATAAAAAAAGAAAATCTGTCAATGCCATTTCTAGCTCATGACAATTGGAACTCCAACAGGTGGAATCTCTGAAATGGAAGAAGATTCAGGGCGGACAAGGACAAGGTACCTTTGAAGCTCAGGGAATAATGTAGGACGTGGCTGAGCAGAGCTTTTCCAGCAAACCTGGCTTCATCTCGACACAAAGAGGACCAGACCAGCATGGGAGGAGTGAACAGATGGCTCATTTCTAACACTGAGCATAAAAGCAAGACAAGGAACGTCATGTGGCATCAGCTACCTTTAGATAAGTACTTCTGATATTAAATGTTACACCTTCCAAGCACGGAACATCTAAAAGAAGCTCATAAGAGCACTGGACTTGGACAGGGATTTTTTTTTTTTTTTCTGTCATGTTTTCCATTTCCCCCATACATATCTGAAAATTAAATATTATATTATTTTTGCCATATTGTAGCAAATATGTGGTGGCCAACGGCAATGAGTGGAGCACCCTGACTGTTTTCCTCACTGTATAATTGTAGCACTGAGGTAATTTGTTCTTCACACTCACTCACTGGATTACTTAGTGCCTCTTAATGGGGTGAAGGAATATGTTTGTTTTATTACCATGTCAGCAGGTGAATTGCAGGTTATAATGAAGACATCCCTTTATTCACTTGAATATTGTAATTCCTTCTTGATGGTCTGAAAATAATAATCTTAAGTGAAAGAAAATAAATTTCCAGCAAAAGAAGCATCTGATTAGGTAGAAAATGCTATATATAAGATTTAACTTCTCTCACTGTAGCCAGTTCAGTTCAAAAACCAGGCAGAAACACCAATTTAGTGTAGTGGTTTAGTTCACTTATTTGCTTTTGTGAGATATGAATTAGGAGAAATGCAAAGCAGGCTTAAAAACTTTAAGAAATATAAAGGAAGTTTGTTATTAAAAGAATTATAATTATAATTATATCGATAATATTATATATATTATAATNCAGCTTGCACAAAGGATAACAAAGGTGGAATTTCTGGTCAGTATTAGAGTTCTTAAAAAGTGTCTCCAAACCCAGGCAAAAAAAGAAGTCTCCTCTCTGCTCGAGTGTGGTTTCCAAACTGCTACTTGTAACAGTCGTGCCTGCCCGGAAACAGTCTATTGCACTGAAAACATAATAATCTCTCCCATGCAAATCTTAGAGTCTTTTCATACTGCAGTCATGGGCCAAACATGGGGTGTTCTTGTTTTAAGGATAAGCAAATTCTAGCCTGAAATTCACAACTCTCTCAACAAATTTTTTTTAAAAAGTCTTTTGTCTTGGGATGACTGTTTTAAACTAACACAGAGCTCTTCAGTACACTGGCGTGGATCACCTTTCTTTTTTCCACAGGCTGCCCACAGAATTCTCAATCCCCCCATGTATTTTAAATGGATTAAAGAGAAAAGATTAGTTTGTGATATTACAGTTTTTACCACGGTCTGCAGAAAGCAAATTCAAGCTTTGCACTGCGCGCGACTCTGCCCTCTTTTCTCTGATGCCATTTTTCTCTTTGTCCCGCACAACTTACTTTCTCTTTCTATTTCTGACCTTAATGCCATGTTGAACAGCTTACTCTTGTTGGACTGTACGTTGGAGGAAAAGCCCTTTTCCTTTGATGCTGCCAGCTATTTGATGTTTTCCTCAGTCTGAGAAAGCTGGAAATTGGCTCCCACCGGGTTTGCACAGGGCCACGTGGAGTGGGGGAATTGAAGCCCCTCCCAGGTCTTGGGAGCCACTCTGGGGGCTCAGCTGTGCAGCTCACGGGAGTTCCTCAGCTGCCCCTGGCTTTGAGGGGGGGTCTCCCGCAGCATTCCAGGGACTTGTGCCCTGGCACCGGGGGGAGGGGAGGCTTGGGCCCGCTTTGAGGGTCGGGGCCCGGAGCCATTCCCTGCCCCCCGCTCCCAGCAGGAGAGCTGGATTCAAAAGGAAGTTCCCACACCTCCATCAGGTTTAAATATGCAAAATCAAAAAGCACAATTGGATTGAGAACCTGTCAATCAACTCAGCTCCAACCCACAACACTCACTTAAAACTTTTTAATATATTTTAGAACATAATCTGTTTGGGTGATACCTGAAAGTGCTTTCTTCCTTTGTGTTGTTAAAAAGCAAAGTAATTGATAAGCTTTCTCCCTTGTTTTTTTTTTTATAAGTATTGATATATGTATATACACCCTGCATGACTTCTACCAGTATTTAAATTAAATTTCTCCTCAGCTGTCATTTTTATAGTGTATTGATGTGTCCAGTCTGATGTTTTTCTGGGCATAACCAATACTGTTTAGGAAGTGATAGCTTCTTCACACTGAAAAAATGAACTGTTTGGATTTATCCTGGTTTCAAGACTAATCAGAAATCACTAGTACTTTCCAGAGGTTAGATTATCCAGATGTCTTTATCCTCCTCAGAGACCAGGCAACATTAACATAATCCACTTCAAAATACTGGCTAAAAGTGCAATGTTAATTGATTGCATGAGGCAATCAAAATATTTACTACCTCAGTGCAATCACATTTTCATAATTTTTCATTTTAACTACTCTCTCCCAGTAAACAGTCGTTCTTTCTATCATTTCATTACTTCAAATAATGGGAATGTATGAAAGGAGAGCAATTTGCATTCTCATGAAACACTGAGCACCCCATTCCTTAGGCAAAAGTTCGCCTCTCTTTCAACTTCAGAGTTTATAGGAGAGAGCTGTGGGACTTCCACTTTATGAATGAATGAAAGACTGGGGGAATCCCCTACAAAAACAAACTGTGATCAGTTTTGAACTGAAAAACTGTTTCCCTGTGGTATAAATGTAAATGTGCACTATTGATTCCCGCATAGAAAAAAAGGATTCTGACTCATCAAAATTATCTTATTCCACTTTCGAATTTTCTTCTCTTTCCTGGGCAATTTCCAGCATTTGTGGAATATCAAAGTGATGGGTTTTTTTCTTAAAATCTGTTGCTGTGCTTGAAGATATCTTTGTGCTCTCCTCTCCTCACACCACTGTCATATTTGCAAGTGCAGTGGTAGAGGCTCATTACAGTTATAAGCTGTAAGTAATTGTGACCTTCAGAGACAGAATTAACGTAGCTGACAGGTGTATTGTCTGTAAAGATGGAGATAAAGGACACCTCTTCCACCCCTAGGGAGAGAGAGAGAGAGAAACAATCAGGGAAGAGAAGAGCTCAGTTCTGAGCCTGAAAAAGGAGATTTGGGAATTTTTTTTTTTTTCTTAGAAAAACTGAGTCCAAGAAAGAACTGTTGGTGGGGGAGGAAGGGTTGCAGGACATTAATCTTAAGGGTGTTTTTGGGAACTGGAGCCAATGGTCAAAAAGAAGAGTTCTAGAACCTCGACCCAAAGGAACAGCCCAAAGGGCTTTAAAATTAATTGCCTTGTGATCCTTTCTATAAGCTGAAACAGCTAGAAGATACATAAATCTGATATTTCTATGAATTTTAATAGCCTTTTGAAAATGCTACCGCAGGGTGTTTGTGGGCACACAAGTAATCTCACATTCAAGATTACTTTGAAACAATATAAATAGCTACCCAAGAAAATGTGTGTTGTTCCTGACAAGGACTAACATTTTTTTTTCCATTTTTGTTGGGAGACTCTTAAAACTGTCTCAAAATTCAGATGTTGATTTAGTTTTGAGTCGTTATTTGTGTGAAAGATTAACAGTGCGGTGAAGAGTTCTGCAAGCTCTTGTTTTTAGAGAAAGCCTTGGCTCAGCAGAAAACAAATTGGAACCTCAGTGCTCTGAATTCTCCAGTCAATGTGATAAATGTTTGAAATTTATTGACTGTGAATGCATAAATGCTAAGGATTGAATTTGGGGGAAATACTAAAAGGACTCCAAAATGAGTGCAGGAATTGTATTTTACAGAGGCATGCACTCATTGTTCACATGAACTTTCCCCTCACAATAATTCTGGCAACCTGAAAAAACCTGAACGATCTTGAAAGATCATCTGTAGAAACTGAGCATTCAGTAGTAATGTAATCTACCAACATTGATTTCTTCTTTCATATAGTATTTTTTTCTTCTCTTTGTAGAGAATACCTAACTAGAAAAGCTTAGGGGAGAACATGAGGAAGGAAAGCAAAAGAAAATTACAGGATTGGCAACTGATTAAATTATATTTTCAAAGAGAAAATGTAATTTCATTAAATATGACTTATGCATACAAGTTGCTGATATTTTTTCTAAAAATGCGTTGAAAAATGCTAGAAATGTCTTCACAGAGAGCTACAGAATCACAGAATATTCTGAGCTGGAAGGGACTCACAAGGATCATCCAGTCCAACTGCTGGCCCTGCCAGGTCTCTAAAGATTAAACAAACCAGAAAGGAATTTCAATGGCATAATTTTTTTTTTTTT
>VZRO01002156.1:0-11301 GCA_013397915.1 Daphoenositta chrysoptera | reverse complement strand
TTTTTTTTTTTTTTGTCTAAAATTCTTGAAGAAAATTTAAAGCCCTCACCCCACCCAAAGGATGTCTAACTTTTATCTGCCTTGAATTTGCTCTTCTTCTCTTTTAGTAAGTGTGGACTACAAACACAAATTATTTTTGAAGATAAACCATTGAGTGTAACAACAAAATTCTTTTTACATACATCTCTGGTTTAGTTACACTCATTCAATGGGTCAGTCATTAGGACATTTCAATGCTTTTATATTTTCATTTTCTGTTAGATGATTTGTGTCAGGGTTCACAACTGATAAGAAACTTTTTTTTTTTAATTTTTAAAAATATTTTATAGCATGGGGAAGAAGGTAGAGCAAAATCAATTCTAGCTGTGTTGGTTTTCCACTGACTCTGGGAGAGGAAAGCTTTTTCAAAAATCACTATATCTAGAACTAAATGTGGAGCTACAGCATTTCCAAGAAGAAAGGAGATTTTGCTCCTACTTCTGCAAAATGTCACCTTCCACAAGTGCTGCCTTTTGCAATTATTGTCTCTCTATGCACAGAAATAGAGTACCAAAAGGTTTTATGAAAGGATTGCATTGAAAGATATAATCTCTATATTCCCTGTGGGTTACAAATGGCAGTGCCTTGAGATGCCCCTTTTAAAAATACATTTTAAAATGTATTTTAAAACCACATTTTTATCTGTATTTGAGATGAACTAATACAACATATCTGTCAACAATCTCATCTACACTGGTTGTAAATAAATCACTATCTGCAGAGGACATTGCTAAATAAGCAAATTGAGCTGTGTGCTTTGCAAATGAAATTGCTAGGGAGAGATGAGCAGTTAGAAAACCAGGAATTTTTGGCCTGGGGTGTTTTACACTCTAAATGATCTGCCTCATCAGTGTTTTTAATGTGAATTTTACTCTCTAAACTCTGACACTGCCCAGCTCTGGGGGTGCTGGGTGTTCCTGAGTTTCCTTGGACCATCCCAGAATTCTGGAGCAGCCCTGTTTCTTGGTCTGAAATGGATAAACAAATGTCTTCAACAGGCTGAGGGGACTTTCTGGAGTGAATCCAGTGGAGTGTTTTCTCTGTGTTTCCTGTGGAATTATAGGAAACAGCTCTCTGGAAATTCTATACTGGCTTTTACTGTTTTAGAAAACTTTAGAGCTCCTGTACAGTTTTTTTTCCCCTCCTAACTGTACAAAAACCCCGATATTGTTAATATTGTCTAATGGATACTTCTGGATATGTCTGAAACTGGAATGAGGGTGTGAAAGATCTGACCTTTTAACCACCTCCCTTTGCTTAAGGAATGCTCCAAAATAGTGCATTGCTTCCCCTGCTGAGCATGCTGTCATGTTTTCAAAGCACATGGGATTATGCAGAAATCTTCATGTTCAAATATCTGTTTTGGTGTAGACTGGACTAAAAATCTGAGGTGAGTCTAACAGTTTCTTAAATACTTGTTCAAATATTCCATTTATATACTTATTTATTTAATATTGAAAATGGCTGTCAAGAGATCCATGAATCAACACCAAAATTTAAATATTAGGAAGTCATTCAATAGGAAAACAAAGCTGAGTAGTCTGTAGAGGAACTTTAATTCTGATAGTAAAAGTTGTCGAACGTGACAACAATATATCTAGTTGCAGAGGTAAAATAAACCTTGATTTCATTATATGCTGTAGTGGAAGATGAGCTAGAATCTACTCCATGAAGTGAAATAAACACAGTTCTATAACTTAGTAGTTGTCAAACATTTTAAGAACTATAAAGACTGCAAGGGGACATTTACTTTAGAAAAGTTCAAGGAGCATTTGAAGTTCTAGGTAAAATTGAACTTGGTGAGGGTTTGTACTCTCAAGTGTAAAAATGCATTTTACCACGGTGATGTGGTTGTTTTTGTGTATTCTTTTAATATTAATAATAATAATAAAAATTAGTTTGATGAGTAGAGGTGTCAAACCAAATCTGCAAAAGGAAATCAAAGATGTATATCCTGTACTGCTTTTAGTTACACAGACTCTTAAAAAAAAAAAAAAAGAACACATTAAAAAGTAATTTAAAATATCAGAACCAGACCTGTAAGATCTAGTCAGAAACTAAGACTCTTCCATTCATCTCAGTACAGATGCCATTAATGAGGGGATTATTGCTAATTGTTGATGGTGAGGAGTGTGGCTGTGTGAATGCTAACACATGTCCCATATTTCAGGCAGTGCAAGTTTTCCTTTAACACGGATTTCTTGGGGTTTTCAATCAGACAATCCCATGTTTGACCACTCTGAGGCTTTGAAGAAGCTCTGCCAAGGAACCTCAGCAGTCATTTGGGCAAACTGAGGCAGGGACATGGCACAGACACAAGAACACGGGGTACAGAGGTGGTGGAGGGATGGTTTCTGACAGGAATGACTGCAGCCAGCCACAAGCATATAAGATAAACGGCGTTGTTAATCCTCTTGGCTTTGATTGTGAGAAGAGAAAATTAATTTCTTTGGCTAGGAAATGGATCAGGATCTGATTAAGTAAATAGTTACATTCCTTTGCTCCTCACTTCTGCCTTCCTAAAATAAAAATTGTCTCACTGGGAGACACAGGGGAATGTGAGAATTATCCAGAAAGGTATCAAAGGCTGTCCTAAAATATGAGCTTTTCCTGTAATTCAGTAGGGAAATCTTCTAAGATCCGATAATAAAATTAGACAAAAAAGAAAATACACATGAAGATTGCTTGTTTAAAAGGAATTTTTTGTTAATGTCGTTGAACCTATCCTAGAATGGAAATAGGATGTTTTGTTTTAGTTCTCACAGGTTCTCAAGGGCGACAACCTGGCAACTGGAGTAAAACTGAGGGAGGTTTTTCGCCTCAGGAAAGATGCAGATGATACATTAATTTCAGGTACAGCTCTAAAAACAGATGACTTTCACTTTTTACCAGTCCTGAGACATAACTTAAGCCTTAAATCTGTGGGGATATCTCAACTGCAGAACCCAGAAGCTGCCTAAAAAATGAAGAACCAACACCTTCTCTGCAGGTCAAGTTCTCATCACGTCCAGCTCTGCATCTGACCGATAGTAAAGGGATCAGCTGCTTCTTTTTCCCTGCTCATACCCAGGGCCAGGAAAGAAGAGTGTCTGTGAGAATTTGGAGGAATGGAACCATGAACTTAGGGAAGAGAAATATCAGGAGAAGGACAGTGCTACTGGCATGGTTAGACATGAACACCAAGGATGTTTCCCCTCTCCAAGTAACCAGATGAGTCCACAATGGTCAATAACAGCATCACTTAAAAGGAAAAAACATCATTTTCAAGCTGACACAAAAGCTGAATTTTTTGTCTTGTCAGTCAAAATTTACCTTCGTATCCGCCAATTTTTCTAGCGCTACACAAGATTTGTTCTTTTTTTTCTATATGACCAAAGTCTTCACCAGTGCTGAATTCATCAAGACTGATGGATATTTTTCTTCCATGTGTACCAAACTGGCAGAAGTGCAAAGTGGATAATTTCTGTAGTTGCCTTCTTTCACAGCAAAAGAGGTCTTTTAACTTTCCACGCTTAGTTAACATCCAAAATATTTCAATGTGTAAACTATTGCCCTCCTTAGAAATATGGGTGTATGTTTTAGAAAACTTTGGATGCCCTCAGACAAGAAGCTAAGAACAAGGTAACCTCTGCTGCTTTTGGTTACAGATAGTTTTCAGTTTGAACACAGAGAGAAAACTCATCCAAAGTAAAAAGACACCGTGCACTCATAGCTTCTATTCATCTTTGCTTCTGCTTATAAAGAAATGAGGGCAAATGCAACTTGTGGATGGTGGTGCAGGAAATACTGATGATATATTCTTATGGGAAGGTGTGGGATTCCCATTGTTTGAACTGTTTTCTGCAGAGACTCATTTGATTCTTTGATCTACAGATTGTTTTCTCTACCTGCCCGCCTGAGACAGTTTGCTGATACCACTTTGATTACACAAGACTGTCAGGGGGTGCAAGCTTTCAAAAGCATCGATTTTTAAATTTCCCCCTGAGTTTAAAAAGTTTTCGTGGTAATGTATCAGAAAACATTTGGTGAAACTAAAAGGTGTTTCAAAGCTTGTTCGGTCAGTTATGCTTCTGGCCCTTGTGCCCAACAGTTTAGCTGACCTTTCCAAAATTCTTGCATGCTGAAACAGTGAGCTGGTGCTGTAGTTTGACATCTCTTGCTGTAGCTGGAACATACAGTACAAGCTCTGTCAACACAGCACTTGAGAGCACACTGCAGTGTGACTACATGTGAATATGAATACCAATTGTACCCATATTGTGAACCAAATTTTGCCATCTGGTGCAGCTACACCACTTTACTGAACTGAATAGGGAAGAGAGTGTGTATGTCAGACAAAAGGAGCACTAATAAATATTCATTAACACTCATTTCTTCTTCTCCTGCATGTTGTTTGCAAATGGATTGTGAAATTCACCACTAAGGGTTATTCACAAATATTCATTAATTTCTATGTGAAATTTTTTCTTTCATGTCTACTGCACAAAGATGTTGCTATAAATATTCATAATTCAGAATGTGTTGACTGGTGGCATAAGTCATATGATGTTACTTATGCTTTCTTCTGGTTAATTTATGTAAATAGCAAATAAGAGAAGAATGGCAAATTTCAAATGTTAAAACTGAATGTGGAGCTCAGGATTAGTATGTGGGAAATAGGCTTTTTTCTTGAAAATAGGTATTGAAAAAGAACAGAGCAGAATTTTCAAGAGCATACATGTAATTTGGAGTATACTTCTAGGAATATCAATAGGCTGTGTCCTAAGTTTCCTATACGATTTTGAAAACTAATTTGAATATTTATGGGAGGGGATATATAATACCTGAATTTGAAAGCAAGCTTCTGGTTTTTTTGTTTTTTTGTTTTTTTTTTTGCTTGTTTTTTGGTTGTTTTTTTTTTTTTTTGAAAAGTACCTCTGGAAAAAAGCTGGGGTTAAAGTTGAAGAAAACTGGAAAGTTGTAGACATGGTTATAGCAGTAGGGAAATTATTGGGGTAAATGCAGGTACTCTCCACATGGAATATGGTGAGTTTTGTTAGCTGCCAAGCCACATATAAGCTGTTAACCAAGGGAGGCAAAAGGAGCCAGCAACCATGGCAAAATCACTCTCTTCAGAGGTAACACTGATGTGGACACCCTTCCCAAAGTTACTTCAGATGTAATACTGACCTGGATCTCCCCCCCAAAATCACCTCAGATGTAGTCCTGACATGGATCTCCACCCCAAAATCACCTCAGACATAGTCCTGACATGGATCTCCACCCCAAAATCACCTCATGTAATACTGACATGGACCTCCACCCCAAAGTTACCTGACTCCAACCACCCCTCACAGATCATGACGAACGACTAGACTCATTCAAGTGCCACCTAAATGTGAAGAAAGAGTATAAAAGCAACCTGAGAATGGAGAGAAGTCCCGGCACAGCTTTTGTAATCAGTGGAGAAGCTGAACCTCTCTCCCCATCCATGGGGACACCTGTTGTGTGAGAACCACAGTGTAATCCCATTAAAGATTGTCTCAAAGTGACTTTTGTTGGGGTTTAGAGCTTCTCTGGGTATTGCCCTGAATACATTTTTGCAGTCAGATTCTATCACCAGCAATCCTTGAACCCTAACCTGTCACGATTTTATTAACAAAGAGGGTTATTCCATGAGCTGTCAGGGTGAGTCCTTCCCAGGCACTGGCTGCTGCTGCCAGTGGGGAGCACATTCCAATAAAGGTGTGGAGACCTCGAAAAGGTCTCTCTGTACTCTGCTAAAATAAATATAATATTTTTAACACATCCTGAAGATACCAGCAAAGACATTCAGATCCTTCATGTGATTCCTTTAAATATTAGGGCTGAGAGCATTTGTCAGGAGAACAAAAGGTGTGGGTATGGGTGAAGAAGCACAGCCCAGGTCTTTCCCATCCTAGGTAAGAATATCAACCTGATGGAGGATACCAGGTAAAAGGAAGGAGAATAATTCACCTCTTTATATTCTCTTCAATGTCGTAGAAGAGACTTTTAATTACAGGCGCTTCCAATCAAATTACATTCTAATAATTTCGAAAGTCAAACTATATAAAACTTTGTTTGCTGTGGTGATGTTGGATTTTTGGTTCAGTTTAGGTTTTGGGTTTTGTTTGTTTGCTTGTTTTTATTTTTTCTGNTTGTTTTTATTTTTTTTTTTTTTTTTTTTGTCTCCAGTTCAGGTCATGAGTTTAAAAAATTTGGCTGTATAACCCTTCTTAAATTTTTGGTTTTGTTCTTCCAGATACTAACTTGTCCATTTACCATATTGTGAAATATTTGGTAAAAATTTTAGCTGGCAGTAATTTCTCTTAGAGGGTTGTTATCACTTTTTAAAGCAAACAAACAAAAAAAAAATAAACAAACCCAAAACATTTTCACATCATGTACTATTACAGGTTTGGAAGTTATGATTCCTTTAGTTCTTCTGTATAGCTGCCAGGGTTGTATTATTTTTCATCTCATCTTATTAGTCTTAGAATATTTTTATTATTGTTGTTATTATTGGTGTTACTTTTATTATGATTATTTAAAAATGTCTTCCTGATTTGAACTGACAGGTATCTGTAATCTGGTTTTTGTTCTCCCTGGAGGGGCTGTGTAGGACCCAATCCACAACTTCTAGAAAATTCATGCAGAAATACAAAGAGTGATTGCTGATTGCTGCAATGGATAGACATATTTATATTTTTATATGCTTTGTATTCTTTATATAATTTCACAGTGAAAATAAAATCTCTGGCTTGTAAAACAGTATCTAAAAGGAAACAGAAGTAAACCAGCAAACCCAAGGTGTTACGTGGTGTGATCACCAAATTATCTGAGGATATTTGTAAAGATAATATCAGAGAATGCATGAGGCAGTATTTAGACAAGCAGTTTTTAAATTGCATTTGCATTTCTTGTATGGTTTCCCAATGTTTAATGACGCTACCCATCCTGTATGGTCGCTCCCCTAACATATTTCTACATAAATTTTGATATTTTAACTAAGCAAATGCACTATTATACTGTTAGAAGAGTGTAGGGATCTCTAAGTCACTCTAAACAGACTATTCAATATTACTTGAAGCTCTGAAAGTTTGTTGTTTCGTGCTCCAGTAGAAATGATTGAAACTCTCAGAAAAGGATGTAAGGGTTAATATAATAATTTTTGCAAAATTTTGAAGTGGGAAGAAAATTTCACAGTGCATATACTGCTTGTAGCTTTGTGTTCCATAATGATGACAGAGGAGAATATACAAAACATTTTGGAATGTGGAAAGTGAGAGTGGGAATACCCAGGTTTAAGTAGGTACAGTTTGAAGAGAAATTAATGCAGGACAAAATATGAGGGGTAATCAATGGCTGTGAAATGCTATTGATAACCAGATACTTGCTCAGGCACCAGTGTTCCAGACAAAACTTGTGACAGTCAGCTAAAAGAGATAAACAGGAAAATCAAATATTTCTTTTACATTTGCTTATTTTGGCTTGTGCATTCATATTTTGTCACTGATATGCTGAGAAATTCCCGTCTGACCTAAGAAGTATCAAAGCTTTTTCATACCACCTTACAAAGACAAGAACATTATTTCCCAGTCTCTAGTTTTAAGGAGGTCCAAATGCTTTTTTAAAAATTTTGTTTGGTGTGGTTGCCTTTGGGCTTTTTAAGTTTTATCCTGACAATACTTTTCTACTAATTGCTCCTTTCTATCAATATGATTGTATTTTTAATTTGATTTTTTTAATATATTTCCATGCATGAATGCATACTAATGATCATATTACTGGGCTGGTTACACTTTTATAAAAAGCCCCAAATTACAGTACAATGCTTGAGCAGTACTATGTTGAGATTAATTAATTGCAGAGTAGGCACAAGAAATGCTTGTTCGTCTTTCTGAATATTTTTTTCTTTCAATTTTGTATCCTTTTTTTCCTTGCTTCTTTTCCCAATGCAGATTAAAAGTCGAGCTGCATGTGATGTCTGAATGCATATTTGAAAGAAAAAGGCATTGCTATTCCAGTGGAAATGTCCACCTTTGCCAGAAAATCTAAGAGATGAAATAATGACTCTAAATTCTCAAACATTGTCTTGAAAAAACAGTAATAGGCTTAACTTATAGAAAGAACTAATTTTGATACAAAATCAGTATCCCAGAAAACTTATGTGCACAAAGACAAATAAAACAATAGAAATTGTAATTTTATCACAGAAATAAAAAATAACTCTGGTGCAGACCTCAGGAGGTCATTGTGTTTATCCGCTTGCTCCAAGACAGAACTGCATGCCCTGATGTCTTTCTTAGTAGATATATGTCTAGACAGGAGATTAGTTTTATTTCTTCCAAGGATGGCCACCATAAAATTAATTGTTTTAATAATGGAGAGCCATGGAAGAAACGTGGATATGTTTTATTCTACTTATTTGTTTGAAGAAAAATGGCAAATTCAGATGAGGAAATTCTTTCTTTTCCAGGAGAAACATTTCCCTCAGGGACACTGAAGAACAGCAAACACAAGAAAGGTGTTTTGTTTGCAGTGCTGAGTGAGGTTGTGCTTTGAAACAGAAAGGGAAAGGTGAAAGGAGAATAGTTTGGTTTATAAATTGTTGAAGTGACAATCACCTTTATTCTGTCTTGACATCTTGCTCCATAGAGGCAGCACAACTTGAGGACAACTAAGATAATTAAGAGCCAGATGCTCCTATAGTATGAAATTAACTGGTTCAATAAGGATTTAAAGACCTGAAAATGAACACTAGGGTTAGAAAGAGAGCAAAAGAAAACTTTTGTCTATATAGTCAAATTATAAATATTATTTAGATTTTTGTAGCAATCTATCCATTCAATTGTTCTCTTGGAGCAGGAACTCCCTTTGTCTATGAGAGTTTTATTTCTGAAATCAGAAATATGCTGGTGACATAAATCTTTTCACATGAACCAGACTGTAGGTTCTGATTTTGAATTTGTAAAACTACTGACAACTTCAAGTGAGGATTTTAATTTCTGTTGCAGAAACCAGTTAGGGTATTGTGTGTGTGCTGAGTTTGTTTCTTTGTTTTGTTGGATCTTTTTTGTTTGTTGAGTTTTTTTTTCTCAAAATGTCCCCAAATATGAAAATCTGTGCTGTACTGGTAATTGTCAAAGATTTTAGATTTTAATTAGTTTATCGTAACCATTAAAAGTTCCCTTGTTTTACATATGCAGTGTAAGAATAATGAATTTGTGGCATGTGTGTTTCTCTTTTGTTTGCCTTAGATACTCCACCCTCTTTTTCAGTACTTTTATGAATACAGGAGTTGTATTATAGGTATTATATATGTATTTGGTAACTTAGTTTATATCTAGTTCCTGAGAGTTTTAGGTAACCTGATGTTGTTGCACAATTTATAATATCTTTTCACCTGATGAGAAAGAGAAAAGAAGATGGTAAGAGACAAATAATGGTAAATTTAAGGAATGTTATTTGCGTAAAAATTGTCTTCAGGAAGGGCTCTGCAGAGGGATCTGGACAGGGTCAATGGGATGAGACCAACAGTGTGAGGTTCAATAAGGTTCAGTCTTGGGTCCTGCCCTTGGGTTACCCCAACCCCCTGCAGCTCCAAGCTGGGACAGAGGGTCTGGAAGGCTGGGAAAGGCCCTGGGGTGCTGTGACAGCAGCTGGACACGAGCCCAGGGGTGCCCAGGGGGGCAAGAGGCCAATGGCCCCTGGGCTGTCCCAACCACGGGGCAGTGACCGTCCCTGTGCTGGCACTGCTGAGGGACCACCTCAGGTCCTGGGGGCAGCTCTGGGCCACTCATGACAAGAGAGACATTGAGGGGCTGGATCGTGTCCAGGGAAGGGAACTGAGCTGGGAAGGGTCTGGAGCCCCAGGAGCAGCTGAGGGAGTTGGGAAAGGGGCTCAGGCTGGAGAAAAGGAGGCTCAGGGGGGACCCTGTGGCTCTGCACAACTCCCTGACAGGAGGGGGCAGCCAGGGGGGCTCGGGCTCTGCTCCCAGGGAACAGGGACAGGAGGAGAGGGAACGGCCTCAGGCTGGGCCAGGGGAGGCTCAGGTTGGACATCAGCAGGAATTTCCCCATGGAAAGGGTGGCCAGGCCTTGGCAGGGGCTGCCCAGGGAGGTTTGGAGTTGCCATCCCTGGAGGTGTCCAAGGAAGGCCTGGAGGTGGCACTCAGGGCTCTGGGCTGAGGAGAAGTGGGCATCAGGCACAGCTTGGACACGATGGCCTTGGAGGGATTTTGCAACCAAAATAAATGATTCTGTTTTTCTGTGATTCTATGAGATATCTATATCATGCCATATATATATTTATATATAATCTATATCTAGCTATATCTATATCTATATCTATATCTAATCTATATCTATATCTATATCTATATCATCTATATCTATATCTATATCCATCTATAACAGTATTTATCTATATATCTTCTGTACATCCATATATATATCTATATTTATATAGCTGTCTGTGTATCATCCATCTCTAGCTGTATAATCTGTATCTATTTCTATAATGGCATTTCTTATTCCACTGCCAGTCTTTTATTATATTACTCTATTACATGACACGGTGTCTTGGGGTGATTTTATGATGTGTATCCCCTATCACCACTCTATGCCCAGAAGATGAATTCTGTGCCTTTAAGACTGGGTGTGAGAGAAAAACTGAGCAAACTTTTCAAAACAATTTCTCAAGGACACACAGAGTTCTGCTCTGGGCTTAGCGGCAGGGAGAGGGGAAGAGGCAACCTTGCTTTCCAGCCAGCTTTCGGCTTTTCTCTCCGGAGAGAGTTTTCTTGGGACTTTTGGTTTGTTTTTTTTTTTCTTTCTTCTTCTCTTCGGGACTGTTTTACAACATCGGAGCGGATTGGGGGAGACCTTTCCTTCAGAAGCGCCTGGAAGGGGGGCCCCACGGACCTGGCTCTGAAGAGGAGAGAGGCCACACCCAGAGAAGGACTCTGAAATCTTCCCAGGTTTCCCTCCACAGTGAGGGATTTTATTATTTAGCATTATTATCCTTTTCTCTGTGTGTTTGTTAAATAAATATTTTTTATCTCTTTCACTTTCCTGTGAGGAAATTCTTTTCTTTTTCCGAACCTGGTGGTGGGGGAAGGGGTGGTGGTAACCTGCCTTTCCCTTGGAGGATATTTCTCCTTTAAATTTGGCCAAAACCAGNCTTTAAATTTGGCCAAAACCAGCTCAATATTTGTGGCACCCAGCGTGAAGGCTTGAAGGAACGTGAAACACCTGAAC